>JANPWX010000473.1:678069-730184 GCA_024734555.1 Trochalopteron elliotii | reverse complement strand
TCACAGTGGCTCAGTGTTTAGAAAGCCCAAAAAACAATCAGGTTATAAGAAAATGCTACTAAGAAAGAATCAAGTATATTCACTCTGATATCTACTGAAGTTTTCTGGGGATACACAAATTCTTTTGGGCTTTTCTCTCTACAAAGATTCATGCTTTTCAGTTGTACTGACATGAATCTTTGAGATGATTGAAATTCAAAATCATAGGGCAGTGCAATTGCAGGTATGCTCATTTATTCACATAAATAACTTACAAGAGAAGTGATTTTTCCCATCATTAGGTACCTATGAACTAATCAGAGTTAAAAAATAACTTATATATTATGAAATTTACCCCAAGAATAAATGTCAGCACAAGGCCTACATAGCTCTTGAACTCCACTACTGCCTATATAAGGACAATTTCTTATGTAAGGTAATCCTCTTCTTGTCCTATATTTTCATTTTACATGAAAGGCAACCTAAGAGATGACTAAAGCTGAAATTGAAAAAATCATGTCAATTTAAAGATAAAGGACTCCATATCTTGGATATATATGATCTATAAACAACTGGTAAAATCTAAAAATTATATCACTCCTAATCTGTCCCCAAAATACACTGAATTTTCAGGTTGTATGGAGTGATGAATTTTTAAGCTATATTGTGTCAGTCAAGCCTTTTTCCACTTCACTAGTAAAACCTTCCTGGATTTCAGCAATAATATCTTTAAATTAGAAAGCCTGTAATAAAAATAAATATTTCACATAGGTTTTGAGGTGCCTGTTTATATTTAATTCTATCATTTATAATCAGGCTTCTTCCTTTTGAACTCCAACACATAAAAAAACATTCTATATTCTACTGATTTATTCTCAGATTGTTGTTTTGCTAAACATAAGAAAGAAGTAACAAGTGCTGAACTTGTTCCTTATTATAATCCTGATTATTTATTTCATGGATTCTAAACCAGACATTGTAAATGCTGACCTCGAAGCATTTTCAAATTCCATTTGTGCTGGATAGCAGTGATGTGGATTCAGAATTTCCAAGTACTTACAACTTTAATTATTCACTTGATTTACAATTTCCCGATATATATGCAGTGACAGACAAAAAAATTAAATTTACAAAACTAGGAAATCTTGTAGCTCTTGCAAAGGAAAATCCTGCTGCTTCTCCCCTAACTGCTATAGTTTGGCTTGGCAGCTACTGAATTGGCCAATTTGTGATTTACTCTCCTGCTTACTAACTGGAACCTTTGAAATTATGTAACACCATAGTTTGTTTTTTTTTTGGACATGTGCTTCTTTTCCCACTTCAGTTTTTGCAGTACTCTTTTCTTATACCCACATTACCCAACATTATATGGAACACACAGCAATGGAGAAGCAATGCTCAGTAACACCATATTAAATTCAGCTCATGGGTTCATGCCATTAATGAAAGTTTCCTCTGCCCTCTCTGTCTTATAATTTTTGTGGTAAATCAGAAAGTGATAGCAAATATGTCTAATGTTTCCATTTTGGCATTGGGCACGTGCTTCTAAAGAGTAAGATTTGGTTTTAAATCTTCTAACATCAAATATTGATTTATCCATAAAAAATGACAATCAGAAGTAATAGAAAGGTTTACTTCAGAGGAAAAGATGATGGTATAATTTTTGAAGTAAATTATCAAATCCTATATGTTCACGTAATTAGATTTCTTCTTGTCTGTTTCAGAATCTTGCATCTAACAGAGGTTGTCATAATTTATAAAGATGCATAGACCACAGGCATGTTATATTTGCTCATGTCCTTGCAGTTCATCACCATAACATTTTCTTTTCTAGATCCCACGACTAAATGAGGGGAGTTTTAATAGAAATAGTGGAAAAGTATTTTTAATTACTCCATGCTATCTTTCAAGACCTCACATCTTTTGATAGAATTTTTGAGTTTTAATGAACATTAATCCTGACAGAGTGTGAGTCAGATTAGAATCTAGAATCCTACACACATAATCTGACCTCAAATATATTTGTTTACATTGATCTTTTACTATCTAAGTTTTAGTTCTTCTAAACACTAAATTAAATGTTTACTTGAACAGAGTAAAGCTTGTATTCCATACTCCTGGTCTGAATAAGGGCACATAACAGTCTTCAATATTTGCATAAAAGTTAGCCTTGTTTATATTGATTAATTGGGAAATCTGTTAGAGGAGACTATTTTATCAGATTCTTTTATTACTACATTTTTTTAGCAAGAAAGCCTTGGAAATCTTGGAAAGTAATCTGAAACAACTGTTTCTTATCTAGCTGTAGTTCTCCCTTACAGTGCAGCATATTGCCTATGGAATCACCTGATGAAAAGTGAATCTGTTTCTTGGTGTCCCACCAGGCTCCATCACAGGTATTTCTGATTCTGTGCAAATTGATGTAGCTATTTTAGCTACAGACCAACAACATTGAGTCAGAGTGCTCTAGAACTGTGTGACTATGGAGCCAAATTCTCAATCTGCTAACAGCAGATGCTTCCATAAAATTCCCAATGCCTGGCAACATTAGAACTCATGGCCAAAAAAACTGGAGCAAGAGAATGCAATGCAGAAAGCAATAGCAAATAGAATGTATTTAATCTTTTCTTCTAGAGAACAAGTACCAGAAAAAATAGCCTTTGATGCTGAAAGCTCCCCAGAAATAATCCGCACTCAGTGTTGGAGAGTTATATATGGGTCATGTCTAATCATTTCTTCTTGCTATTACTCTAAAAAAAAAAAAAAAGAAAAAGGTGTCTCACACTGTGTGGAATCATGGTCTAAAGCTTCACAAGTGGTACAGATGATATACAATCAGTGGACTATTAAACAATGCAAAATAAGAAATCAGGTTATGCTGTAATGTATTCCAAATTCAGCAATCACATTAGACACATTTTCTTTAACTGTGGGAGGCTGTGTAACCATCAGAATAGACTACTTTTCAGATGTAATATTTCTCATTTTATTCACAGAGGTAGAAAAATCCAGCTTTTTCTTACCACTGGAAACAAAACCACATCTTGATATTCTTGTTATTTATTGCTGCTTTTGGATGTTGATGAACAGTTCTCTGGATATTATTTTGGACTAACACCTCAGAATCACAAAATACTCTAGGTATATGATTCTATTATGTGAAAAACAATGTATCTGATTTTCCATGGCAAAATTTGGAAGTGGCAGGTCCCAAAGTCAACTATAATTGCATTGTTTGAGGAAAAAGTTAACATCTAACCAAGATTCTTGGACAAGTTTTGCCTTGAAGGGCTGGAGTGATTCTTGGATCAATAATTAAAAACCAAACCAAAACAAATAAAAAACCAAACAACAACAAAAAAAACAAGCAGAGTTTCTCACCTTGTAGCAAGGAGTGAGCAAAGAAAAAAAAATAGTCATTACAGTGAATTACACAGAATTACCCATAAATACCCATGCCTGTACAGCAGCACTCAAATATGACCCTATTATGAAGAAAATATCACAACACCTTCAAAGGCAATCATTGATTGCCTTTTCTAGATCAGTATCAGAGACTGCACTGAGCTGTGTGAGAGCTGCCCTCTTTAGTTCACAGCATAACAAAACAAACTGAAACAAGGGATGCAATTTACCAGAATAAATTGTCTCAGAAATTCCATCAGAAAGACTCATTCTGGGAACTATGACTAAAGAGGGAACATTTCCAAATTGAAAGAAATTTCATGCAACTCTACTGTTTTGTTACCCACAAGGAAATTCAGTCAGGTACTCATCCTCACTTTCCATGGAAAATTCACTAGAAAAAGTGGACTTACAGAAAGATAATTGATTTTATTCTTTATCTTTCTAATGGGGGAAAAAAAAAGTGTCATTCTTCAAAACTATTAGATCAGACAGGCAAGCTGAAAACCCTAAAAATTAAAAAAAATATTTTTTCTTTCTCCTAAAACAAATTATTTTATGCCCATATCATGCTCATGATCTTTATTTGCAATCTTTGTTCTGATTTTGTATTCTGCAACTTGAAGAAGAACCAGGTCAAACTATTACAGTGAAAATTTCACTCCTACCTTACAGTTAATTTGATAAATCCTTTTGACTCCTCCATATTTAGGGTAGCTCTTGTAGAATATACTAACATAAAAGTTATTAGGCAACACAGGAGGTTTTGTTATTCACAGAAACATTACCCTGGAAGAGTTGATGTAGCCTCCTGCTCTAAGCTAAGTGACACCAAGCCAGATTCCCTGGGGCTTGAAAATCCCCAGATGGGGCCTGGAAATCTCCAAAACTCCACAACCTCCCTGAAAAACCTGTTCCAGTGATTAATTATCTCATAACCAGGTGGTTTTTTTTTTCATATATACCTAATTCAAGCCACTCCCATTGCCATGCATGAGCATCATCTCCTTCTCCCACCACTATGCACCTCAGTGAAGATCCTGGATTCTTTTTCCTGGTAGCTTCTTAGGTATTGGCATTTCTTTTTTCTGTTATTGGACGTAAAATTTGCATGTGCTCAGACTGCAACAGAACAAATGTCAATAACTACAAATAGGGGAAATTACACTGCATTAAGTTTTACTTTCTTACAAAGTGATATTTCTGAGTAGTTTGTGCAATGAGGTTTATATTTTAGAAATAATTCTTCAAGATAATAAAAAAAGATGGGGAGAGACAGCAAAATATTATTTCATTTGAGTGACAGATTACAACTAAAGACTAAGAGTTAAACTACTTTCAGTTTCCCCATTACACATTCCCCTATCTGGTATCAGCATTCCTACTCATACTAGGACACCAGTAGCTGTGAAAAAAGAAAACAGATCTTTAAATCTGGACAGATAATCAGGACTCTGGCAGAACATTGTCTTAAATAATATCCCTGTAATGAACAAGACAAAAAGACAGAAACTACATGGAAAAGAATAGGGAGATTGAGCTTCTGAAAGGAACTTTCACAAACATTTTCAATCAGTTATTGGAGAGGGTTCATCTCACAGCATCCATTCCAGGAACATTTCTTTTTCCACTGCATTGTAAAGAACATCTCAGGAGCATTGTTGTTTCTGGGGCCTCCTTTGGAGGCCAATGTCAGCTCTGCCATCACTGGATTCAGTGCTGCTCTCTTACTACTTACATGCTTCAAAATTCAGTGCACTCACCTTTCCTTAGAAAATTTCTTTGAGTTTATTAACTATTTCTCCATTAATATTTTCTGGTTTTTTAATGAGAAAAAAGCATGCTTTAGCCTGCAGGTAAAGCTGAATGAAATTTTTCAAATATCAGATCTCTAATAAATAACTGGTTCTTAAATTCTTCTAGCCATTAAATAATTAAGAGGTTGCAGCAGCAGTTTCAAGTGGCAGTAGTTTCAAATATCAATACTTGATAACTTATTTTCACATCAAAACTATAAATCATGGGCAATATGCATTTCTAGTGACATTTTAGGACAGACTGTCAAGTTCTAAGGCCACTTTGAGAAAGAGAAAGAAAATACACTGCATTAATAAAGAAGAAAAGGAAAATATTTCTAGTTTTAAATTAGATTCTACAGATCTAGTTCATTTCCATTTCATGCATCTTCTTTTACATTCGCCCACCATAATGAAAATCAAAGTGCTTTGTTTGCATCAAATGAGAATAGACTGAGGCTGAAGAAACAGCATGTCTTGGTTTATCACCCCATATCTGTCCAACTTTTTTCTTCTGTACTGCAGCCCAAATCACCCTAACTCCTGTTAAAGTGGTGAATTTTATCCTTGGTGAGGGAAGGACAATGGATTTTGAGAAGTCTCTGTGGGCTCTGTGAGACAGTAAGGTATCAGCCAGCAGAGCAGCAAGCACGGCATTTACAGACACAAGAACCTGTGACTCTCTGATAATAATGGAAACTGTAAAGCTCTTTGGGAGAATTAATCCTTCCCAGTTCTGGTCTCTGAAAAAATTCTCAGTGTTCTATTGTTTTCTCATTTCACTGGGTGAGAACAGCTTCTCCCTGGGTATAAACCTTTATTTGTGCATGTTGTCAAGATATCAGCACATTCACTCAACCACAGTGTCATGCTTGTGATGTTTTGTGTTATTTGTGAGGTGCCACGCCTGCAGGAAGCCAGGAAACCTCCACCAAGGCCACAGACTCTGGCAGAGGATCCTTCTCGTGGGGTATGGCAGCACCCAGTGCTCCCCTGCCTTTGTTCACCAATTCAGGTCAATATAAACAGCCTTTCCTTTCAAGAGTACATTGAATTAAACACAGTACACTAGGGCTCCCAGACTCTCAACAGCAATCCTAAAAAACCAAAAGCATAAATATGTCACCTAGTTTACATTAGTAGCCATTAGAAATGGGAAAGGCCTGTCAAAAGCTCCACTTTATTTGTTCACGAAACAGGACCTTCCTTCAGCTTTTGAGAATTTTTGAATTGTAAGTGTCCAGTTTTCCATCAACTTTACACTAAAAGTTTGTAAACAGGTTTACAGGTTTGAGTGTTTTCATTCTTAAGCAATGGATGATTTTATTTCATCTGAAAAACAGACTCAGAATCCATCCAAATTTTAATCAGATTATCAGTTATATTCTGTAATAAGATATGTTTGCAACGAAAACCAGCTGTAACTATGAAATAACTGCTGTTTCAGTCTTTTCATATAGAGAAACTAAATCATTATTGTAGTAATCTTAAAGAATGCCATAAAGGATGAATCACAACAGAGCAAAGCATTTTGGGCTTTATTTGTTTGCTTCTCCCTAAGAAGATGCTTAAAGATTCCTTGGCGAATATCAGTAAAGCCTCAGTTCAGGGAGAATTCAAGCAGGAACACACAAGCTCTGGAAACTCAAACACCATAAACATAAAGCAACTGCCCTTTCTTCTTTTTACTCTTAAGCAAGCACAGAAAAATCAAGGTCATACGTTCAGGACTGAATGTTTGCTACTGAAAGTCAACAATTCCCAACCTCAGCACTGGCTACCACGGCTGATGATCTCACTCCAAAGCTTAGGAAATGTGGAGGATGAGAAACCTTCAACCCAAGCAGTAAAAAAACCCCAAGAAAATAACACTGTTGTCTTCAAGTTTGCTAAATTATTTTGTGCCCTTGCAGTCCTTTGAATTCAAGCCTTCTCAATAGAGAAGAAACTCTAGTGGATTATTATGAGTTGTCATAAGAGTACAAGTTGTGCACTACCCACAAACCCAAGATTCTTGTGCTACAGAAAAATACTGCTGCAATAAGATTGAAATATGCTCAATTTACCATGAAGAACTTCTCGAGAAAATTAGTTACTACTTTTTCCTCTTAGCTGAAAGGAAGTTTCATGGGGTATCAGAGCTGTACATAGAGCAGGGCAGCAACAAGTACAGTTTTAGCTCTGTAATCAAAAGAGAAGCAAGTCATTGGCAACAAGGCAGGTCTGAGCTAACTTCAAATCCATGTCCTCTGTTTGCTCAAAACAAGTTTTAACAGGAGAACCCAATATATCTCCTACAGGGAAGATGACTTTCTGATACCAAAGATTTCTTTTTCATTGTCTCAATTTTTTTTTTTTACTCATAAAAATGATGCAACATGAACCAAATACCTTGCTTTAGAAGGAAAAAAAATAGATCCATTACATGATTTCCAGGTATGTTCATCACTAAAGATGAATACCAGGATTATCAGAATTTCTTATCAGAAACAGCTTATCGGAGTTTCTTCAGAGGAAAACTCTGACAGTGAAGGCAGATCCCACACTGAATTAACAAAAAGTAAATCTCAAAATAGCACTAAGTTAAGGTAGCATTAATGGTGAAAGCACAAGATGAGGAGACTGGAGGCAAAGGAAAATAAATTTAAATGACAAGAGATCTGCAGACTTATCACAGGGGAATTCAAGGCAACAGCACAAGTTATCGCTGTTAGAAATCAGAAGCAATAAATGTATGCAGGAAGACCAGCAGAAGTACATTAGAGGTATAATATCCCAGAAACAACTAAAAGATTTATGTCTTTATAGCCTTATGCACACAGCCTCAGTGAAGGAACTGTATTTACTGAAATTTCTGAAACAATAAATAAACTTCTGATCCAAAGACTGTAGTGCATAAAACCCCTGCAAACATTCCTTAAATATTAATCTTCCAACATGACAAAGGAAAGTGATAGGTATTCACAAGTTACTTGTTTTTCAGTCAGAGCAAATATCCCCTTAGAAAAACAAATCTGTCTAAACCCTTGTTTTTAAGGCAAAGAAAATTACTTCATTTTTCAGAACTGTAGTAAAAAACCCTAAAAAATAATAAAATTAGTCTGATTGGGAGATTGCCATTCTCCTGCCACTATACAGCTGCAATTAAAGATATGAAGCTGAAGGGACTCTGAGCACTGCTGGGAAAGCCTCCCAGCTACAACAATTATTCCTCTTGCTGTCTGAAAGCCTGAAAGCTGTCTGTACAAGCAAGACCCAAAGCCTGGAAACAAGCAGACACTCTGCCACAACATAGTCCTGCCAACAAATGTATCCTGCTGCCTCCTAAGGCCCAATATTATTTCCAGGCTAAATTTATTCATTAGCAGGTTTAGAGCTATTTTCCCCTGCCAACACTTTACCTTAATTCAAGCATTTAGCCATCCTGATACATGCTTCCTACTACATTTACACAGACAAGGCTCTTTCAACATCTTGCTAGAGAAGTTTCCTTGGCCAGTGGATGAAGTTCTCCATTTCATCTGAGCATTGCACATGCTCCAGTTTCACTTCATCTGATTTAGCTGACCAGGACTATACACGCAGTCCAGCTGAGGAGCTCTTATCAGTACAGCAGTTACTCATTACCTGAGCATCATGTTTACCATTTTCACTGCCATATCTATGCTAAAACACAATTATCTTGCAGCTGATTAATACACTCACATGTTGCTTATGACTCACTGATAGCAGAAATGCTTGCAATTAGTCCCTAATCATGTGACCTTGCAATATCATCCTGTTTCTGTTACTTCACTTCAAGTTCATGCAGCCAATTTCATCTCATGTTTGAGTCAAACTGTTTTGCAGCTTTAAGACATCAGTGAATTCACCTACTGTTTACAACAGTGTAAAAATAAAAAAAGATGCATAAGATTGATGCTTACACTATTCTGGAGTCTCTCAGATCACTAGGTCTTATCTCTTTAAAATTTTTTGTCATTGCATAGAATTTTTCATCATTTCATAATTTATCTGCTATATGGCTGCTTGCCACCTTTTCCAGCTAGACAACACTTCACATGACACGATACCAGACACATTCCTGGAGATCTTATAAATCAGATATGCTGTAATCTCATTGCTGATAAGAGCTAAAATGAACAAGGTTACCAGGGAAATCTACCACAATAGGTCTTAATTAGCTTGTTGGTTTTCCTTTATTATATTTCTTATGGTATTATGTACATTTTCAGGTGATAAATTCACAATCCTTGCACACATATTAATTCAGACTCACGGGAACAGTTATTCCATGTGCTTTTAGGCCTTGTTTTGGGTTGGTTTTGGTTTTTTTTAATAGGTGCATTATGCACAGTATTCTCCCATTTTAATATATGACTCCAGTTTTAGTAGATTAAGTACAAGATTCTTGCTAGTAGTAATTTCACAGTTATTCCAGTTACATGCCAGTTTTTCCACTGTTACAGAATGAAGCATAAGTATGTTGAGTACAACCACTTTCAAAGTATGTTACAAAATTCTTTCATTAAGTTTTTTCCAATTAGAGTCATATTGCAGTTTTCATTTATGGAACTGGGAGATCTTTTCAGTTGATTGTTGAGGCACTGCTTTGTTTGCTGAGAGATCATTCTTTAAAATTTGCTGAAATGGGACATTTTACAGAGAAACATGGCAAGCTTATGGGAGAAGTTTCTGAAGCATGGGAAAGATTTACATTTTCTCTCATACATAAATATAAATACTGAAAAAAAAATGCAAAAAAGCATAGATTTGATTTATTGACAGTAATTCCACTTTGCTGAAGTTCACCACAGCGAATTGCAGAGCAATGGATGTAATAAGTGTTTTCACCTAGAGCTTGCAGCAATTTTTTTCCCCATAATTTATTTCCTTATGATATAAAGTCTGTGATTTGCTTGAGAGGGAGAATCCAATTACTCTCCAATTAAGAAAATTCACGTCCTTTGTTTTACTGGAAGGGATCCAGACTCATGTAGTTGAATGTTCTTTTTTGTCACCATTAACAAAAAAAAAAAGTTTCTTTATGTTTTCAGGAAATAGCATCAATTATTTCTTCTAGATTTAATTCCTGGAAGATGACTTAACAGATCTGGGTGGACAGAGTATCAGGGGCAGTTTTACAACCTTGTACACATCTCAAACTATAGTCTCTATACATCATAAATATTACAATTTGCATATCTAAGAGTTGTACTTTTTAAAATAAAGTGTTGCAGAGATCCTTGATCATCACATGAAGGCCAGACTTGCAGATGTCTGCAGAAATTTAACCTGATCTCAGTGTGGGCTGGGAGTTATGCCTTGCTATTAAAATTCTGACCTGCACATGCCCACTGTGCATATTGTGTCATTTGCATGTAAAATTTCATGTATGCATTTGAAATTCTGTAAGTCTTAACTGCTGCTTGCTGGGGATGTACAATTTCTTCCTAAAGCTTGTTTCCATCCCCATGGATTGGGACTTGAGAATATCTGGTAGACATCATCATCATCATCATCATCATCATCATCATCATCATCATCATTATTACTGTTATTATTTATAAGGCTTAAAATCAAGGCCTCCTCCTTTCCCCAGTCTTTTAGTAGCCATGATAAGTTTGACTTCAGTTTTCTTACGAAGGGTTCACAGATTATATAGGGATCAATGTCTTCTAAAACGGACTAATAATCTTTCATAATTTCTGCTTTATGCTAAAAGGGGGTGGGAGGGAAGAAATTCAGCTGATAAGGGAGGGGGAAAAAATCATCATTCAAAATTCAGAACAGCTAAATAGGTCATTCAAGTCTTATAATAATCTCCAGTATCCGGGAGCAGGTGATGACATTGCTAGTCAAGAACAGAAATTAAGAATACAGAACACTGACATTTTTTACAGAGCTTATAGGTCTCAAAGACTGTATTGTCTCTAGGACAGCTGATGCTCTATGGGGTAACCCTCAAATGCATTATCACTTGTATGAAGGCAAAAATATATATGAGAATTTGAAGAAGAGCTCTACAGTCTCAAAATATCTGCATTTTAAGCCACTCGAATACAGTGGCTTAAGTACTGCTTAGAATCCTGTAAATAGTACTGAAGGTAATGACTATTCCTCTCACTGTGGCAACAGCCCCTTCTCTAATCTCACTTGGCATTAGCCAGTACTGGCTAATGAATTATGATCACTCCAATTTGCCAGCCCAGGAATTCATTAAAAACCTTCTTCTCCTACTGTCTGCAGAAGGTAACTATTCAGCTGATTTCATTGCAGCTTTGTTCTACTCATAGGAGTATGATAGCATGCTCCCTGTGACCACATCCAAAGCCATAAAAAGATTTTCTATAGAGGGAGGATGCTTGTGAACATATGACAGCAATTTTTTTAGCTCTTTTCCAAAAGTGAGTTCTGTTTTTTCAAACCTATTGATGATAACTAAGGCCTGAGATCGAATTCCTTCACCTCTCCTGTACTGAGAGCTCTAGAAAGATTCTATTGTCCACAGCCACTGAAAGATCTGCCTTAAGCTTTTTACAAGTCTACCAAAACCACAGCTTATTAAATTACCTAGCAGGATTCCATGGGCTGCAATGATTCACAGCATTAGAGACACACAGAAATTTTATCAGAGACATGAATATACTGACAGTTTCCTTCTGAAGTATCATTACGTGAAAATCATTCAAAGAGAAATTAGAATTCAGGAAGAGAAAAATTTGACAAACATTTGTCAGAAAGTGCTTGCTAACCTGGGGGATGCAATAAAAGGTGATAATACGTAACAGCAAAAGAAAATGGCAAACAATGGACAACACCAAGGAAACAGGAGGCTGCAAAAATGATAAGCATTTCAATGTGACTGAAAGTCTTTGAGGGCTTGTAGCAAAAGGAAAGACTTCTAAAAACCAGACTTCCATATAGCTGAAAACATTACGTTGGAATATAAGGAGGACAAGTTAAAGCAAACATCATTCTTTTTCAAGGCTGGGAGAACAGTAACATAGAAAGGGCACTCAAATTTAGGAGAAGTGTCCCTCTGTGTACAACCTCTGTAATGAACACATGGAAATGAGATGGAGAGGACTGCTATAGATATTTTCTGTGAATTTTCTGTTCTTCCTCCAAACAAGGCACATTATTAGAAGCAAAAGGACTGCACACTCCCTATGCACTTTCAGAGCAATTCTATGTTTAAGACACCAGCAGGAACAATTATGTTTAATGTTCCAGGGCTTAGAGAAAAGAAAGGCCTGTTTTCTTGAGTACATTCTCCATGCCTCTCATTCACAGGGACAAGCAAAATGGCCTGGTGTAATTAATCATCATTGCAGTTCAAGATTGCTATATTATCACCACTCTTGCAGTGAGAGATCTGAAACCTATTTTTGCCCAAAAGCTTTACCAGAGCAAAGAAGGACTGAGCACAGCAGGAATCTGGCCAATAGCCAGGAGGTTAAAGTGCTGCTTCAGTTCCAAATTTTAGTTTTGCTTGCCGCAATGCTGTAAAATCTGCTTTAGCTGTGAAGGAACTTTCAGCAACGTGGGAACTTTACTCAAGAACCACGAGATGGCACCACAACAAGCAAAAAACCTGTGCAATTATCTGCAGTTCTGATCTTGCTCATTTATATAATTAATAAAGCAATTGAGTAGGACTGTTTCTTTTTCAGGCAGTACTAGAGAGATTACAAATGGATCTCTGCTAAGTGATTTTTCTATTCCTCTAAGCTGAGCAGGCAGTGTTTAGACTGATCCATTTCAAACATCTGTTTAATGCTGTGCTGAAACAGACACAACATAAATCAATATCTAAAAAGGTAATCAGTGCCCACAAGTATCCAATTTCAAGGTAATTTTAATCACATTTAGGAACACACATTTCACAGGCTGGCTCATTGAGCTTGTCCTGCAATGATGCCTGTTTTTATCTTCCACAGCACTGTTCAACTCCTCTGCCTACCCCAGTGCCCTGCCTGGCAGCCCATCCTCTTGAATGGCTCACCCATCCTCTAGCGCAGCTGCCTCCCAAGACAGGTTTCACTGCCTGAGATGACAGGGTCCCAAGCTCATTAAGAGAGAAAAAAAATTAATTTCTAGGGTCCTTGGGAAGATAAGAGGGACTTCTAGATCCTAAAGGGAATGATGACCAGTATTTTCTGATGTCAGTCTGGCCAAGACTCTGGGCTCAGAGTTCCAGCCATCAAATATCTGTCCTTTTCTGCATAAGGAAGCTTCCCATGTGCTGACACCATGGCAGACACAGGAGTATCTACCTGGCAGGCTGAGCAGCCCAAACCTCCCACCACAGCACAGTCTGTACAGTGCATGGTCTCAGTGACACAGCATGGAATTCCACTAGACCCTCCCAAGTATTTTTTTATGCCCATAAGTGATGGAGTGCCTCTGGTCACTATCATCCACATCCCTTAGACTATAATGGTGTTTCACTCTCCTGCTTCCTATCAGGAAGGACATACCTAGGTTTTCCCTGTGAATTGGAAAGTCATAAAATGATATTATAGCATGGCACAAACTGCTTTGTGTACTTCTCTACTCAGCCTTCAATGATCACCAAGGAAAAAAAATCTTCAAATCCAGAATCCTTTAATAAAATCCCTCAGAAAACACACTTCCAAATGAGCTTTCTAAATATATATTTGTCTGAACAAATATGGCATCTGTGAATCACTCCCCAAAATATGTTTAGCCCTCAGACAGCAAAAAGTTCTCAATACTATGATTTAAATGAAACTGATCTTCTGACTTTCATTATATTCCTGTTTAAAAATAAGGCCTCTGGTTTAATTATTGTAATTGTTTTTTAAACTATGCATTCATTGGGAATTCAGCCAAATACAATATTTGTTTTATGTCGTCATTCTGCTAACCCACAACCTAACTAATCAGATTTGGTTTTTATATTAAGCTATGTACTGGGCTGATACCTTTAAAGTTGTTTTTTTTTATATAATTTTCAGATCTGTTTCCTCATTAAAACTCTGTAACACTGATTCCTGCTGCTGTTTCATAAAATTTCTTTGCAAATTTGCAATCTGATTACAGTCAAATTCCTGTAGCTCACAGGGCAACTCCATCGCCCTATAAACTGCTCCAAAAATGGCTCCATGTCCTAGAATAAAAGGTCCCTATGACTGCTTAGAACAAAAGAATTTAAAAGAAATTGTTCAGAATCCCTAAAAGCAGTTAATATTTTGGCTAAAGTTGGTCAGACAAAATGTTAAAATTGCAGCTGAAGGTGTCTATGGCTGTATGCACTCTTTCCAACCTATTTTTCTTAAGCAATTTGACCTAAAATTACTGCACTTGCAAAAACAATATGGGTCAGATATCTTCAGCCTAGGACTTTATTTAGCAACCCAAATAAAATGGGCTTTTCTTCTGTTCTCCAAGTGTGCTGAATTGTTCTGCATCGACTTTATTGTGTTATCAATGCAGACTGTCAGCATGATTCAGACAAGCCTTATGTTGCATATCTTAGCTGTAGTTTGAAAACAATTAGCAGCTGCTGTTTTTTATGTATGAATAAGGTTCAGTCCTCTGCCAAATTTACTGTTTTAGAAGAAGGTGGCATCATAGAATGCATCATAGACATATGTTTTCCCAGCTTCTTAACATGGTTATAGAAGACAACAGAAATAGTGATGAAATATTAAAGTGTCTTAAAAAAAGCATTGTCTTTTTTTTTATTATTATTTCTAGGTTTTACAAAATATGAACATGGCAGATCAGTGAAACAACCTACCTCAAAAATAAATGCAAACATTCTTACACAAACTACTAATGGCAGCTTTTGTCCTTTGGACTCCAGACATTCTATAATATTTGGGCCTTGAAATATTATTAACATGAAAGTTAAATAATGATAAAAAATAAACACAAATTTGATTTGACTTTTCAAGTGAATATTTAAATGTGTTTATTTGGTTTTCTTTTGATTATCTTTCTGATGTTCTCAACAACATAATGACAATTCCATACAGACACAAGAACTGCTCAGATAACAAAAAGGAAACTATAACTTTATATATTGTCCATCAGGTCTTTCCCTTGCTTTGTCACTTTTCTAATACGACTAATCTATTTTAAATCCATTATGATGCTTTCTTGTTGAAAAACACTATAATACTCAGAAAAACCTAAAATAAAACCGTAGTACTAGAGGGCAGTCACAGAATCAAAACTTCTACTTACACAAAAAAGTAAAAAAATTATTTTTTATTGGAAAATTAAAATATTCAGAAACTACATGATAACTAAAAATGAAAGAATGGCAAAGAAAGAAATAGGAAGAGAGCATTTTTAGCAAACATGCAATTTTTATCCTTGGTTTACTCTTGAGCAGAATTTCAACATGTATTTCCTAGCAGATACCAACAGAGTTACCAAATGATCTTACATAAGGAGCCAAGATCACACTGTGGTTCTGCAAGAGAAAACAGATAAAGGTTATAAGAATGCCATCACTAAAAAATACAAGATAATGCAGCTGGTTTATATATCTAGAAAAGTGGCATAAGAATCAGCCAATTTATGTCAAGTGAGACAAAAACTACAAGAGAGATGACTGAATGACAGCATAAGCATCTGTATTGTTGCTTGCAGTGTTCTGTGTTTATTAAACACTCTTCAGAATCTTTAGTTTCTGCTGCTGTTGACTGCAAGCAGGATTCCCACAAGACTTAGAAAGACTAACAGCTTGTGTAGGTATTTGAAAATATGGGATATATAACCTTAGCTCCAAGTAATGGAAACTTGTATCTCCAGAGATTTCTAAAATCCTGTGGTACTAAAAACACAGTCAATCCATTCTGGCATTTTCTTTAGTCTCCTGAGAATCAAATATTCTGCTTTCAAATGAATGCATGTACAAATTTGTCATTAATGATTAAGTCTTTAGCTGACACTAATTAATTTCAACTATCTGTGTGCTCAGCAGGCCCGACCTACTTCACAGTTCTGCTTCATTAGTCCTGGCAACTTAAAACAATATCAGTAAAAATTATACTGATCAATAGTGACCAACCACTCAACGCAGGTAACACTAAAGCCAGTGAGAGCATCCCCACTGATTTCAATAAGAATCACAGTAAACCCCAAAGGCATAGAGAGAGGTAATGCAGTGACAAAAGTCATCTCCCACCAGTAGCAAGCAACAAAAACAACAGCAACAAAAGGGAAAAACAAAACTCCAGTCAATTTATTTGGCACAAGTCTGTGCTGCTGTGCTGTGAAATACCAACCCCACAGAGGGAGCTCAGACTTAAGCACAGACTCAGAAGCAATTTGCCAGCTTTGTACTTCAAGGACATCAGTTTAGTCAATCACTGGGAAGCAGCAATATACCTCAGGTTAAATTTGGAACTGTGCAGAAAAGCATTTGGACAAGCACAGAAATGGAGAGTATTTGGTCAAGACCAGCAGTGTCCAAAGAGACTTGGCAAAGGCACATACTCAGCATGATGGTACTGAATGCACAACTCCAAATCTTCATGTGGTGGAACCACACAGAAAGTAAATTAAGCCATAGGTTTAAGTACCTTTGACATGCCTTGAGACACTTTCAATGTAAAACAGCTTTCATATGCAGAAGCTATTATCCTCAGTAACGTATATATTTATCAAGATCTAAAACACGTAACAACAACTACGAACATAAGAAAACTAAAACTATGTCCCTTGACACCTTTAAGTTTAAGAATACATAAGTATTTAAGAATACATTAGAAGCTAAGGCTAGGCTGCAGCTGGAATAGTCACAGGTATTTTATACCAGATCTGGTTTTTTCCCTATTGAACTAGAAGGTTCAATACATCTTCCATCAGGACAGACACAGATTTATTACTTGTGATGGATGTGTTGCACACATATAACCAAGTCTTCCAATAACACTTTGACAGATGCTGAAAATCTCTTAGATATCTAAACCACATTCTTTTAAGTAAGATAGACTTAGAACTTGTAGCAACAGAATCATTAGTCTTAGCACCACCACGCTTGAAGAAAGAAATTCCATTTGTTTAGAACACATAGGGAACATAAAAGCTTTCAGTTCTGTATTAGATGCTTTTGCAAGGAAAAAAAACCCCAACAAACAAAACCAAAAAACAATATCCCATGTACACACATACACACACAAAACCCCCAAAACAAACAAATCAACCAAACAAACCAACGAAACCCCCAAACCAACCACCAGAGCACAAGCATGTAATAGATGTGATTATAAATTCGTGCAATTAAAACATAGAAGGAAGTTATAGCAGATGATAGAATGTATATTTTCTATAACCCTGTGAGTATAAAAAGTAACCTTGATTCCCGGACTGGGAGGGGCGTTCACCAAATACCGGGACATGCTTTGTATACAAACTAACATCTCGATTTACACCAGAAAGGAGGGTGGCTTGCCAAGATGTAGCTCCTTGAGCTAATCAGATCTTGGGCACCCGGACCATCAACCCACCATCAACCCACCATCAACACATCGACACCCATTTCGAGGGTGGACCCTGCATTTGACGACATCATCATCCCAAAGGAGGATTCCTGGAAGGTCCTTTCAGACACGGCCCAGCACCGAGAAATCTGTTCAAAGTTCATCATCAAGTGAAAAGACTGGGCTTGAATTTGAAAAACACAATACCTCTGCTGCCGGGAGGCACAAAATACAGTATAAGAACTCAGATTCAAACCCCAGCAAATTGTGGAACAGTGCGAGATAGCAACCCTGCTGTCAGTCGGCTGTTTCACCCAACATTCGAATGTTGTTCCCTGTGGCTGTCCCAGATAGATTTAAAATGGAAAAATAAAATTTATTCTTTATATCTGATTGGCTAGTTGATCATTTATAACAAGCAGAAGAAAAAAAGCATTTGTTGCTAGAAGGGAAATAGGAGCAAAAGGTGTCACAGCACTTCTATTTGAAGTGATTGAAAAAGCAAAGCAAAAGCTCCCTTGTGACAGTGGTGGTGACATTGGCTTGCAAGCTCACAACAGTTAACAGTCCAGGGGAAAGACCCACAAACAATAGTGATACAAGAAGCCTTTTATTTCCCCAAGAAGCCACTAAGGCATTAACACAGCCATGTGAATCTGATGTCTGATGTCCTCTGAGACTTGCACAAAAGTTGGTGAGTCCTCATCTACAGTACCACCTGTACTTTGTTGAACCAGCCCCTTGCTCATGTTTAGGATCTTCCTTGACAGCATTTGCCAGATTCCTGCACTCACTCCAGCTGGAGTACAGAGGTCTTGCCCATTAAAGGCTCCCTTAAGGCCCTTGAAATCAGAGCAGGACAAATCTTCCCATGAAGTGTTTGTATTGTGTTTACAATGTGGCTTGATGTACTCTTAGGGAGAGCACTGTCTAAACCATTTTCTGTTAATCTCATGCCTCATTCACACTCTCCAATCAATCCCATCACTTACTCTGCTCCACCTCTGTCTCATTGTGGAACAAATGATATGGATTAACAACAATGCTGTAAAAGACAGCTTTTCCTTTTAATAGAATGATTTCCCTAATTTGTGCTTCCACAGGTGAGGAGGCTGAGGGGGCCAGAACAAGGAACTAGGGCAGGAAAGAAACAACATAGCAGGGGCTAAACTTTCACTATCTGCATCTGAAACTACCTTTTAGTGAATGTGTATGACTTCTTTAAAACATGAAACAGATCATTGTAACTGGGAGTTCAGGTATTTTCCCTATAGTCCTCTGCAAATGAAGCTTATTTAGTCTTGTTGAATTTGCATAAATTAGTACTTAGAAAAGATCAGATCTTCAGTAGGGATATAACAAAAGTAATCAGCTTTTGTCTGGCATCTCTGGAATTAGAGATTTACAGCAATTGAAAACCTCCTCTGAGAAGACAGCCTGTGGTGACACTAAATGACACAAAAGACCATTATCAAACAATCACAGAGTTTATATTAGTTCAGAGGAAGATGTCTAATTTTTTGACTTCTTTATAGATTTATGTGAACTGTCTTCTGATTCAAACAAATTTTTTATTACAGGAGATGTCCGGGGAAAATTTTCAGCTGGCTTTCTAACTTTGGTGTGATGCAAAATTCATTTACAAATGAAGGTACTGCAGACTGCAGGGAAACTGGAACAGATGGCCAGTCTGCAGGACCACAGGAAGGTATGACACACTTAAAGGGCTCATTTGTAAAAGCCACTTTGAAAAGTATCCCGTCTGCAGGAAACTAATAGGCCAACGAGAATTTCTTTTCATGATAAAATGCTTTTAACTGTATGTCCTTGTCTAGTTTTCTTTCATAGATGGATTTCTGTAAAAGTCAGACTGACCATAATAGAACAGTCATAACAAAGCAAGACTGGCTGTTCTGGGCAGATAATAGTAAATACAGTGCTACTGTGAGTCATCTTCCCCAGATTTGATATGTGGAGCTCAACAGAGTTCTTTCTCTGTCATTATTCTGGTGAAGAGGTGCACATCCCTAACTTGTGAATGCAGGAAAAGGGCAGTAAGCAGGGGAACACTATCCATAGACTCTTTTATTACCATGGAAAACTAGGGAAGACATTCAAGTTGAGTTTGCACTGTTGTCAGTTAAAAGCATTAGCACTTTCCCTGGAACATAAAAATATTTCATCTGAGATCACTGACACAAAAACACAAATCTGGAGCCTCATTATGACATCTCTTCCCACAACACAAACATCCCTTGCATAAGTTAAAAAAATGTGACCATGCAACAGACAGGAACCAGGACTGCATATAGTGGGCTAGAAAAGAATGGCAAAGAAAAGAGGAGCTCTTCATGGTATAACAAAATTCACATTACTAGCTTTATGGGATGGGTGAATAAATACATATGCAGCTCACTGGGTAAGACCTAACTCAGAGAAAACCAATTAAAGATTTAAAACCAAACTGCTGTCTCCAGTACCCTTCACTGGTTACTTCCATTCTGACTGAAGGAACAGTAGGCTGGCCCCAGTCCCCTCACAGTGCAGTCAGTGGTGTCAGTGAAAATCTTGAAAAAAACAAGAAAATGGTCATTAGCTATGAAACACTATTAAAATAAGAAACAGTATTGCAGTGTCCCCACTGTGAAGGGTCCTGCACTGCCAGAGGACCAGCTTGCACCCCAAGCCTATCACGTTGAGGGCTGACAGAGCAGTTAAAGCACCTGAACTTTTCATTTCCTAAAATAGGCTTCTCAACCTTTCTTCAAACTGTGAAATGGCTCAGCTATTTCTAAATGCCACTGAATCAAATCCAGTGACATGTGTAGGGAGACACTGTGACAGTAACCTTCACCATCTCTTCCCCAGTGTGTTTAGCTTTTCTTTTTTCCTCTCAACAAGGCTTAATCTCACTGTCTGGCTGAACATTAATCCGCTTTCACCAAGTCCCAAAATAATGCTTGCTGCATTAATACACTGCAAATCCTCAAGGTATAAATTACACACAATTCAGTATAAAAGGAAAGCAAAGGGCTTTCTTCTCACTACTGCTGCAACTTCTAGGAAGGCAAGCAGAATACAGGTAAGTCTTCATCCGATCCTGATGTAGAAATCTTTTTTTTTTTTCATATTGCAAACACTTAAAGTAATTAATTACTTTTGAAAAATACATTATAGTTTGCTCTTTCTCTCTCTTCCTTCTTTTTCTTTGTCCTTACAGACAGAATACACTCTCTCTACAGAAACTTAGATAATATTTCACTGAAAGCGGTATGGAATTCTGCTATTATTATCATTCTGCAAAGATTGCTAAAATGCCATTTCAGTTGCTTAGGAAAATCAAACTCCTTTAGCAGGAAACATAAGGAAGATCTATCTAATATCTCTGTTCTCACTGATGATTCCAAATGCTTGCTGTTATAGAACCACTTGAGGATAACGCAGAGACTCAATTTCTCCCTGCTTCTCTATTTCCTGTTGAAAATAACGGTACATGTTCCTCCAGTATTAGATATATTTTTTTGCTTTATAGACAGGATGAAGACACTTAATTGTTACATGCTGTTACTTTGCTGGAAAGCAATTTGCTGCAACAGCTGTCAGCTCACCAATATTACTATAGCCGTGGAAAGAGAAGAATGTGAATTCTGTATCACAGTGAATGCCACATGGTGCTCAGGATACTGCTTCACAAGGGTGAGACTCCTCATTTCAGGCACCAAAATTAAATATTTTAAGTGATTTATGGATAACGCATTCCTGCAGTCCATAGCAAACACAGGATGAGCCCTGTGAAAGAACAGGCTGAATAACTGCTGTGCTATCTGACACAGGAGTGGATAGACAGCCAATCTGAAGCACAGACAGAAGGGTGAAATATTGTAGTAAAATTCAGTTAATTAACAAGCTGCATATATTATGTTCATATTGTATAACTAGAGTGAGAAGAATTACAATCTGGATCTCTGCTTTGTGCTGAACTTGTGGTTGCAAGCAGACACAATAAAGCAGCCATTAATTACGATGTAGACTCCTCTGCTCTTTCAAATAATTTGAAGAACCAGGCAACTAGCCTGAAAGATTGTCTGGTGATGGTATGACACAAGTTTGCCACATCAGTCCTCCTGAAAATGAAAATTTGAAGATCTAAATGAAATTAGAAGAGTCAAACCCAAATGCTTTTGGTTTCAGTGGGATTTTCCCATTTTATAAAAATTTTGAGATCTAGCCCACAGCAAATTTTAAAACAGTTATTTCCTTCTTGTAATTTCAGGATCCGGTATATAAATATCCACCAGTATCAACAGCTCAGCAAACCTGTACCTTCAAGGAGGTTGTGTATGAAACAGTGAAGATCCCTGGCTGTGGTGACCATCCTGAATCCTTTTACTCATACCCAGTAGCTACAGAATGCCACTGTGACAGCTGTGACACTGACACCACTGACTGCACTGTGAGGGGACTGGGGCCAGCCTACTGTTCCTTCAGTCAGAATGGAAGTAACCAGTGAAGGGTACTGGAGACAGCAGTTTGGCTTTAGATGTTCCCTGCTAAGTAAAGGTACTGTTCAGGTCTAAATGGAAGATAAC
This sequence comes from Trochalopteron elliotii, assembly GCA_024734555.1. Lineage (NCBI taxonomy): Eukaryota > Metazoa > Chordata > Aves > Passeriformes > Leiothrichidae > Trochalopteron > Trochalopteron elliotii. The sequence continues at coordinate 707,951 of JANPWX010000473.1, read as the reverse complement.
AAACTACGCTATTTAGAAACTGCCAAGATTGAAACAAAGATTTTTAAGGCCAAAATTAAGAGCTACTGACTAAACTCCTCTTCAGGCCTTCCTTACTTAACCTATCAGTTGCCTTAAAATAATTTTCATATGTCTATAAAAAATGCTGCTTCCAATTTCTTCTGCCCTTCCCCCCTTCTTCCTCTTTAGCACAACTTTGTTATTTATATTCCTGTATTTCTACTGGTTCACATCAATTATTTTATGCTATTCTGTGCTTTCAAAAACTTTCCAAGTTTCAAGTCATTATTATCGCCTGCTTTTCCTCTTTTCATTTCTCCTAAGAGCACACCTATTTTAAACAGCCTTGCTGCTGCTTGTGGTTCTATTAGCTGGATTGTAAACCTCTCTCAGCTGAGATACTGACTGATTTTTCCTTGCAAAATATTTCATATAGTCATTATGCACTGCAAATAATAACAGCATGTATTATAATAGCAAGAGCCAAGATCTATGTACAAATGTTGAATGTCACTTGAATCCTTGTACTTTCTCAGCAAGGCTTGTTAGTTCAGCCTCATTGACACAGTAACACTAGTAACATGAACTCTTTGTACCTGGCTAACTTGAAAAAATTATCAGCTCTCCATTTTCACCTGAGTGCAGAATGTAGTAAAGAGAAATGTTTAGCATTATTTAACATAGGAGTCTCAAAAATTATTTAGGGGTGAATCTAGAGGCACCTGACCCCACTAGTGCAAACATGGTGTGAAAACGTGCCTTCAAAGCCATTCACAGGAGTCCCTTCAGAGAACTGAAGTTCACAGAACTCTGCAGCAACCTAACTCTGCAAATACCAGCATGAAGTTGGAAGTGAGCTGGAGGACTGACTGAATCAGAATGGGAAATTACCTCACATTATTGAGAAAATTATATGAAGCCTACAGAATGAAATCCTATGGGGAAAATGAAAATATACCATTCTCCATCAGAAAAATCACCTGCACAGACACAGAGTGGAAGGAATGGATTCAGCAGCAGTTTGGCACAGCAGGCTTGGTGGTGTTCAAGCAAAGCAAGAGTCAGCAGCATCCCAGCACTGCAGAAAAGTGGGAATGCAAGGAACAGAACCTACAAGACACAACCTACCTCCACCACTCAGTTCCATATGGTAGGCCCTTGGCTGAGTGGTTATTTGTGACAGAACTTCAGCGCATTGAAAAACTGGAGAAAATTGACAGAAGAATAATAAGAATGGAGAGAGGCCTAAAAAACATCTTAGGAGAAAAAGTTTTAATTGTGGTTGTTTTGCTTAGGGGAGGGAACACCTAGGGGGAATATTAGTGGAACATTTTACATGGTTAAAGACTGTAACACAGAAAAGAACAGTCAGTTCTCCATGTCCAAAGAAGACAGAACAACTGATGAAAGATTCAGAGTAGTCACAAGCAAATCTTCTGAAAGTTCAGACAACTAGACACTGAAATAAACTGTCAGGGGCTTGGAGAAGGAGGGAGGGGATGAAGGAAGGGTGTGGGGTCTGTGGATTAGTGACCACTACAGGTCTTCCAGAACACATGGAACCTGTTAGGAATGACAGGCAAAGCTCTCCATGAGGCAGAGGAATGAAGTAGTAGTTACCTGGCATGTCTGCTTTTGAGAACCTTACAGACATGCTTGTTTAAGGAGAATTTGCCTGTTACTCTGAATCTGTCTTGTAATAGATAACAGATATTTTAACTTATGTAGTTTTTAGCTTTTTTACTAAAATATATCAATTCTCTTTGTTTTATTTATACAATTTATATGCATGGACTTTTTGTTTGGTCTAGTGAAGTGGTAAAGTAATAGATAAATCACATTGAGTCTCGCTCATTTCAGTTTTAAACATGAGTCAATTTCAATTAAAACTAAGCATATTATTAATATCAGCAATTATTCCATTCTAAATGAGAGAATTTTGAATTACAATTGCAAAACAAAGTAGCTTGTACTAAAAGAGGTATGTAAAAAAAGCATGTTTTCAAAATAGATCTGTATTGTCTCTTGTGTATTTTCAAATAATAAAAAACAATTTATTGCAGTTCTGTTGAGTCTTAATAAGCCAATTTAAAAACTCAAGAGTCCACCTGCCAACTTTATTATGCTTTAAATTGCACATTTTCTTCTTCCTTTCATAATTTTTTCCCACATAACTAGTACACTCACCAGAGCCATATATGCATTGTATAGCCAAATCACATCAAAAAAAGACAACATTTTAGCCTGATCCAGTAACATGATAATAAAATATTACATAGTTGCAATGTAAGAGTACTGTGGATAAGAATAATGATTATCATTAATATTTTATTCAAATTATAGACATTAGAACCTTTCCAGAGCTGTATCCACATCTGTCACAAATTAGATTGCATGCGAAAACAAAAATCATACAGGCCTCATTTCATCCATCAGACAAATGCACCACACATTTTCATTTTGCAAACAAAACTGTTCAGTACCTCCTATCTAAAACTGTCACTAACAGAGTCAAAAGTGTATTGAGGTGTCTTGGTGTGCTGGTTTCAGCTGGGGTAGAGTTAATTTTCTCTGCAGGGGCTGGTGTGGGGCTGTGTTTGGATTTGTGCTGAACACAGGGCTGATAACACAGAGATGTTTTTGTTGTTGCTGAGCAGGGCTTGCACAGAGCCAAGGCCTTCTCTGCTTTTTGGGAACTACACTGGTGAGGGAGCTGGGAGTGCCTGGGAGGGTGGGAGGGGACACAGCCAGGACAGGGGACCCAAAATGACCAAAGGGAGAGTTCAGACTGAGAAAAATTGGGCAGGAGACGATGCGTGGTGCTGAGCAGGAGCGGGGGGGCTGGACACTCTGCTGCTGCACACAGCCGAGTGGGGAATTAGCCTCCCCCCTCACGGGAGCGTGCTCCTGACAATTCCAGTCCAATGTGATTTCCACTGATGAGTTGGATGTTCAGATTGCTCTTCTGGTCACGGGGAGATCAAAAGGTCCTGGCATCAATTGGCCTGTACTCTTCAGTCTTTATTGTTATTATTCTTTTTGTTTTAAGTTGTTGTTAAAGAGTCTTAATTACTGTTTGTTTTGGAAGTTGTCCCGATTTTCCTGAGGTGTTGCATCCTGGGATCTTTAATTACCATAAGGGGTGTTAGAGTAGGAGATGGGGGCAGGGGGGATGAGATAGCCAGGCAGAGTAGAGAGGTGTAGGAGTCTTACGTTGCCATGGAAACAACATTCTTGCTTGACAGGTCACGAAGATATATTACAAAAATGAGTACAAAGAGTTTCTAACATTTAACTTTACACTTCTATAACTAATATAACTAATACTTTCTAACTTTAACTTTTAGGAGTTGTTTTAAACCTCGTTTTTCACACAGACCATGTGATGCCATGGTCAGTATAGAAAGTGGGGGCAAGAAGGAGGAAAAGGGGGCATTTGGAGTGATGGTGTTCATCTGTTCATCTTCCCAAACCTTACCTGTGATGGGACCCTGCTCTCCTGGAGAAGGCTGAACTCCTGCCTGCCTGTGGGAAGCAATGAATTAATTCCGTTTTGCTTTGCTTGTGTGCAGAGCTTTTGCTTTCCCTACTGTACTGCCCTTATCTCAGCCCCTGAGTTTTCTATCTTTTACCCTTCCCGTTCTCTCATCAACCCCTGTGGTGGGGGAGTGAGGAGCAGCTCCGTGGGGCTGGGCTGTGGCTGGGGTTAAACCACAATGGGAAGTTTGGGAATGGTACTCTCCAACTCTGTGCCCTCATTGAGACTCTCCCCCTGCCAAATGGAGGCACAAAAGGCAAAGGTCGAAGGCTGAGATAAGAACAATCTGCTGGAAACAGCAATGAGATAAGAAAATGAACGGTAACAATATTAATCAGGATAAGAATGATAAGGAAAGAGATTATTCACACAAAAAAAATCCCTGTTTGTAATAATAGACAATACCAGAGGATTCCTGTATCCTATTCTCAAGTAAAATCTGAATCATGCCAACAATTATTTGTTGTTCTACAGACTGATGGCAAATATTTCACTGTCAGTACTTTCTGCAACAGAAATGCACAATTTCTTAAAGATGGCTGGCTGGACTTGAAGATATCTTGGTCTACATTTGATAGTAAGACAGACTTTATCTTTTTAAAATTCAATTTCCATCGAATGCCCAATAACTTCATTAAACTTTCTTTTACATCAGTGTTTCTAGAAAGTTTTAGTGAAGGTACACGTGAGCCATGAATATCAGTATAGTCCGACATCCAAATCTGCTTATTATTGTTTAGGAAAAATATATAAGAGGTCATTTTTGTGCTTGTTGTCTAGGTCTGTCAAGATGAATAAATAAGAACTATGCCAAAAGGTGAAAGTCTCCGTATGACATGCCAGTCTAAAAAGTAAATTGGTGGATAAGCTTTTAGAAATGTTTCTAATACAGTCAGATGTAGATTTTGAAGAACTCTTACCATGGGCCTAACATTTTTCATTTAAATCAATACATAAAATATTTTCCAACTTGAACAGAACCAGTCTGCCAACAGTGAATTTTTCCAAAGCTGCATATAAATTCTATTTTTAATGTCAGGTTCTTCAAAAAGACCTTAGAATATGCCAGACTTTAGCCACCAGCCTGCAAAATCTCATGTTAGAAGCGATAAAAATTAAAATGGACTGAACTATTTACTTCTATTTAAGCAAAACTATCTCTTTTCTTGCGTGAGCCTGAAAGAAGTGAACCTGGAAAACTTTAATTTATAAGGCCCCGTTGAAGGCATACGCCACAGAGACAATACATAGTGTGGCACGTTCCCTTGCAGGCCTCTGAGAGGGCCACTTGATACAGGATTCTCTGTGCTGCAATTAATTAAGTCTTTTGAATGCCCAGATGTATGGCTGAACTGCACGGAGATTATTCATCTGTGCTGCCACATCTGTGGGCAAATTAATACTGTCTGTCATTCATTATGCAGACAGTCTGACCTTGATCTTAGGAGTGTCTGTGCCAGTCGTACTTGAAGCTCTCCAGATGTCAGGATGGGAACACGGAGTGCAGCAGCAGCAGGCAGAGTCCTCCCAAGGAAATGACCACTTAATCCCAATGCCTTTTTATGTGGAAAGCACAGCCTGATTTTACAGATAGACAAGGAAACACACATTCCTCACCTTGAAGCCATTAATAAAGCATCAACATAATTAGCATCACTGCACTCTTGTCAGTGCTCAGCTATTATTCCCAGCCTAAATAAATCATTCCTCCTAGCTTAAAACAGCCTTGCACTTGCTTTTTAAATTTTCCATATAACTGGGCTCACTGTGTTTCTTTCCATAAGCAAGAAATATAAACGTCCACTCCCTGTATTAACCCAACTGATGAGCAAGAACTTACAAGTCATCCACTGTCCTGGTTTAGGGCAAATTTGGGAGGAAACTTTTGAATGGGGTTCCTCTGGAAAGCAAACCCAAATGGCCTCTCCCCGCAGCCAGTCCGGGAAAAGAACTTCCTCAGAGAAAAGTGGAAAAAACTATTTATTTTACAAACAAAATGCCCACAAGCATAAACAGTTAACTATATGAAGCAACAAAACCTCTCACTGGTCCAAAGAGAGATGGCAAAACTGAGGAAGTCCTTGGCTTGGGTGTAGCTCAGCTCTCTCAGTCTCCCACCAGTCCCAGTCCCCCTGGAGGTCCAGACCCTGTTGGGCCGCAGGTGCCAGCCCTTGGTTCTTCTCTGTGTTTTCAGTCCAGAGCAGATTTAAACAGTCCCAAGAAAAAGGAAAATAAACAGTCCAAGAAGCTTCTTTGCCTCAGCTAGCTAAACTAACTAAAAGAAAAAAAAATCCCCTCCATCTGGCCACAGTCTGCGCATCCGACGAACACACCATCCCGAGGAAGAAGAAAATTCAGAGTGAACACTGTTTTTCAAAACAAACTGTGCACTTCTTCTTTCCCTGCTTCCCTCTCAGAACCAGTCTTAAAGATACAGAACTCAACATACAGCACACAGAGAATAGATGATTGGGGATACAGGCCTCATAGTCACCCTAGTACATCCACAAATCCTCAGACAAATCCAGCCTGAAACAGAGGTAATTACAAATGGTGGAAAACAGGAATGTCAGCACTCTGGCTTGCACATGTCAGCTTGGGGCTGCACTTAACTTGGACTGTTTAAATGGCAAGGGGAAAGGCAGTTCAGTGTGGTGTTCACATGCTGTGCTCCTCTTTCACCCTCCCAACTCAGCAAGGGCATTTAGTTTTGTCAGTGTGTGATATTTAGCCACATACTTTATTTTAATTTAAAAAATACAACTGGCATCTTAGTTGAAACTACCAAAAGAACCTGAAAAAACAGCTAAACAGCTAATCTGAAAAATTCATTTGGAGAGGGCAGCCTTGAGGTTAGTGGCTCCCCTCCACTCAGGCAATGGGATCTATAAAATTTTTCTGGGTCTCTCATGTTTCTCTTCAATTTGTGTTATTAACATTAGCTATCAGAGCCTTGGTCTGTCAGCGTGACTTATGCTGATAGACATTGCAGCAGCTCACAAGGCTACAGTCTGGGAAATAGAGCAAATGAGACGGGAGCAGGGTTAAAGAAAGGACACACTTTCAAGAAATCAGGTGTCAGTGTTTCATTCTCTGTGGGCGGGAAAGGCAAAGAATTAACTATCTAAGCTTCACAGCCATTAACAGCTTCACAGCCATTAACATAATATTAGGCCTCTTAATTCACTGAAAAAAATGGGAGGTCAGTCAGATATATTTCTTGCACTGCGTTATTCTGTGTGAAACAGGCATTAATATAACCATTATTCTGTGTGGAAAAGTAAAGCAAATGATGGACCTAATATGTTTGGATTACATTCAGCTATAGTTGCATTCATTAAATAATGCCATAGACATGTATTACTCAGTCAGGACATGAGTCTAAGACCTAAAATATGTCCTTCTTAAAATGACAATATTCAAGACCTATAAATTAATCTAGCATTATCCAAAGGCTTGTAGACAAACCTCTGAACAACTTAACCAATCCAGTTTTCCTCTTCCTTCATGTATTTACATTTAAAGTTTCATTCAAAAATTATCTTCTTTTTCATTATCTCTTTCTTTCATTACACAATATTGGGAAGACTTGATGCTTTTGTGAATGCTGTAGAAAATCCCAGTCAAAATAATATGATAACAACAAAAAATCTTCAGACGTTTGAAAGAAAATTTTTGGTTAAGACACTGTCAAAATTTATGTCACAGTGAGGCAATGGGTTATGGATCAGGTCTATGCCCCAAATAGGCATTTAGAATCACCAACAGCTAGGTAACACAACTTAGGGTATGCACTTCATCCAGCCCAGTGATCGAGAAATAATACACGCAGCTTGAAATTAATTCTGCTCCCAGTGCTAAAAAGTACCCACAACAGCTCTGTCCAGCATGAATCTGGCCCAATAAATTAAATTTCTTTCCTATATGATTTCTCCTTTTGGAGAAATATCTTAATCTTGATGAAAATTTTAAAGTGAGCTAATGCTTTAGATGAGAGACTGATTTGCACCGTGGGTGTGAACAGACACAAACTTTACCTCACTGCCTTTGTTTACACAATCTAGCCTTAAGACAAGTAGATCCTGATCTACAAGAATCTAGATGTATTATATACTTGGATTATTATGTCTGGGACTCAAAACCACTTTACACTGTGATCATTAGTTCAGGGGCAATGTAAAAGCTTAACCAAATCACTGTCTGTGCACAGTCTGGTTAGCCAGCATTTATTATTCAACAAGTACAACACATGGGCTGCCATTTTATTAAGCATTTCTCTAAGCAGAGTGTAGAAGTTACCTTGTCAAATTCCAACATCCAGCTAATAAATTCATGGAGATAATGAAGCTGAAGTACTTTGGCAAAGATTCAGTTCACCCCAATACAAGCCCCAGATACCACCTCTAAGAACAAGCACTGTAATTAATGGAAAGTATGTTTGTCTGGAATGGTGTTACAGACTCATGAGAACCAGTCAAAGAATATTTATTTTCATCTATTTAACACAATATTTATCTTAAGATTAGGACAGCTATTTAATTTTGCTTGCACTGTGTAGACCAATGTTGCTTTAATAATAAAATAAATTTTTAAAAAATAGCACAAGAGGAAGCCTGAAAAAGAACATTATATCATAATTAGTAACCCCTAAATATGAGTTTCAATGCTTCAGGGGCTAAATATTCAAGGGCTTATGATGCCCTTAAATAATTCAGTCTACATCCTTCCAGTAGATATCTGAGTCATTAAATATTCACAAACACTTTGAAGACTCGAATTGTGTCAGATCTCAAATTAGAAAATTTCCCTTTAATGTCACTCTTACCTTAATTTCTGCAATCTTATTTCAGGTTATTTGCCACATCTCTAACCAGGTAATACTGATAGCACAAAAAAAGGATCTTCTCTTTATAACTCAGTATGTCACATGAAAGAAACAAGCAACTCTGCTTTTGACTTACAACCCATTGCCTTCAAAATAGGAAAAGTGACCTATATGGCAATCCATAACAGAGACTTCAGGACCTCCCAGCTTCTCACTGTAGCAAAGCAACATAACAACACAATTTGAAGCATTATGAAAATGGTAATATTACTATACTACACCAGTCAGGCAAATCTCACTGTCCTTTCACTCCCTTAACTAATGCTCAGGATTTCAGGCTGTGTAACTGTTTAAGACTTCTGGTCAAAAACAACAACAAAACCACCACACTTAATGGGGCATTTTAAATTTCCATTTATAAGTTTTAATAAAACAGCTGCTTTAATTTTCATTTTCCTTTCCTTATCACATTTTCTGACCACTGACTTAGCAGAAAGAGAAGCATTCTTGCACTTTTTGACCATGACATTGTTAGCAACTCCCATCTGCTTCACATAAGATCTTCTGAAGAGCAATTCTGATCAGTTTTAAACTCTGTTCTCATTCTTTTCACACAGTAAGCACCTAATTCATGCCTGCTTTTCCAAATTGCGTGCATAGCATTTTTTCAATTTTGCAGATGAAATGTATCTACATGCATACATCCAGTTATCTAGTAGTTTTGCACTAATATTAATTGGATACATTCTCACTTTTGGGAATTCATAGTGCTACATATAAGCTTGAAATTCAAGTTTTCAGTAATTGATAAATGGCAGTGACATTCAGTACCAGGAACCATCATCAGTCATCTTCTGCTTAAGATGGTAAGTGGATGTTTTTGAAAATTCCTTGGACCTAATTGCACAACAGCATGTGTCCTTTTCAAAAGTCCTAAGCTGAAGGACATACACCAAAAGCTACTTACTACACCATATAATTATGAAATGCTCATATTCTGCAGTGAAGATGGCAGAAATATCTTCTGAACAACTCACAACTCTGATTTTCATCAGAAAAAATCTGTGTTCTGGGAGTAAGTCCCTCCCACTGAGAAAAAGGTACAGTAAAGTCTGTAAAATGCTATCACTGGTATTTTAAAATGTTGCTTTAGCTGGTTTTCCACTTCTGCTGAGCACAAAACTGAGTCTATTTTACTACTGTTTGGTCAAAAATCAAAAAAATCGAAAAAAATTGAATTGAATTGATATTATGAACTCATAATTGAACATGTGAGTAATGACACTCACAAAGTTTGCTTTCAGTGTAGAATGAAAGACTATTTCCCCTTTCACCTCTTCAGCTCAGTCAGCTTTTAGCATTTATTGAGCTCAGTGTTTTGATTTCCAATAATGTTTTACTTTGCCTGAATGAGAATGTCCTTTATGTGGTACCTGCACTTAGGTACAATTCATTGGGAAACCAAGGCCAGACAGATTTTCCTGGAGAACACTTGAGTTTCCAAAACAAATTACATGTAATTCATTGTGAGCAATACTTTCAGGAATTCAGCTATAGTTATCTAAATTAAAATCTCCACAAGTCAGGTTTCCTAAATCTCATTTAGCCTTTAGTACACAAATGTGTCCCCAGCAGCACAGAAGAACAAGCCATAGTCCAAGGAACAGTTACCTGAATTCAGCTGTGAAATTCCACCTAGCTTGCAAAACTTCCTGCATTTGAACAGTCCTTCCTAAGTTCTGGCATAATTCTTTTATAAAACAAACTCTAAATCGCAAACAGGCTTTTCAGCATAAGAACACATTCTCATCTGCCTGTGTAGCATTAAGTGTGGCAATGAATTAATGCAAACCAAAGGTCTTACGCTAAGGTTTCTGATGGTGCATCCCCCTGCCTTCAGCTTTCTTCAGGCCGCTCAACAATCTCAGGAATTCTGTTAGGCCTCAGCCTTGATTAATGGCTCCTGGGAAATTAAGCTGCCTTATCAGTCTGTTCCCAGAAAGTTCTTTTGCCTGAGGAACTTTTGCTGTCTAACAGAACAAGGCCTTGAAGCCTTGAAACATTAAATGCTTGAAATAGCCAGAGTGAAACAATATTAATGTAAGAGGACTTCTGAGGAAAATTCCAGTAATTGCCACCTCAGATTATGGCCAGGATGGGGACTGGAAGATACTAAAGCCAAACAACTTGCCAACCATAAGCAGCAATCCTATGAGGCCCTCTGAGCCTTCGTGGAGCACCGCAGGCTCTCCCTCTGAAGGGGAAGCCTCCCAGAATTTGCCAGCCCTCAGATTTGGGATACTCAGAGGACCATCAACACAAACAACAGGTAGCCCCCTTCTTGAGGCTGAACCCTTTGCACAGAGAGGCAAAAGCAACCACCATATTTCACTGAACTCTAGGGGAATTTCACAAGTACACCTTTGTACATAGTCCTTTGCGTCTGTGTGTACATAATGAGTGTAGAGTAAATGTTGCCTTCTCAGATCCACAGTTGAAGTTACTCTTGAGCTCATATAAATCCTACTGAATTGTTTTGCAAATATTAATTTAGTCAATTATTAAGTGCTGCTAAATCCTGTAGAGAGAAATTGCTGATCAAGTGTAGGGCTGAGTTTGGACTCAGCTTCACCAAGGCTACATCAGATTGGAAAGGGCTCCACTGTGAACCTGGTAACTCAATGAGAGGGTCTCCCTTAGCCTCTTGCACCCTTACTCCTTTTGTACATTCAGTCTGCATGTAAATCATCCTAAATTGATTCCAAACAGATTTCCCTTTGTGTGCCTCATCTCTGTAGTAAGTAATGGAGTGAGCCTTGCACTGAACTTTTAAGTGTTGCTTCTGCATATTTATATTAAATCTAGTTTTGCCTACATCTTTGAGAGTGATTCTTTCAAGTGAACTAAACTACTTATTCACACCAAAGCTCAAAACTCACTTATGAGTGGCTTCCCATCATCTTTTTAAGTATATATTCAACTCCAACGTAATTTAAGAATACCTCTTGGCTATGTCCCTTCCAGGAAATTGAGAAGAGATGAAATGGAGCCAGCTACTCTTTAATTGAGGATGGCAAGATTCTCCTTTCATGTGATACAGAAGTAGTCTTTGACTGTAAAATGTACCCTGGAGTTCATTTCCTTTTATTTCAGCAGATAGGGATCTTACCTTAGGAATTTACCACTGATCTTTTTTACCCTGTCGAAGACACAGAAAGACTGAAGTTTCATGTGATTTTGGAGCGGAGGGAGTTTTCCTTTTAATTCTCATAGACCTTATCTAGAAATATTATTACTCTCTAGATCAATACTTACAGATACAGCACTCAGAAAATGATCTTACAGTAGTGTCTGGAACAGTACAAAAAACTAGGATATTAATAAATTAATATAACCTCTTTCTCAGCTCAGAATGCTAGAAAGCAAGATAAACTGATTTATCTGGTGATTTTACCCCCAGACTGTTTCAAAATATTTCCAAAGAACGTGGTAGAAACTCAATATTTGAAATCCTACCAGTCTTAGCAGTTGTGATGAGTCACATAAACCAAGCAGCATCATCCTTTTTCAGCTGAAGAATGTTGACTATAAAGAATACTTGGAATACCACCAAGTACAGGTACAAATATGAAGTTTCCCAAGTATGATAATTTCCACATATAAACCTGAAATTCAGTTTCCTTGAACTGTTGGAAAAAATATTGAACTACTCGAACGCATTTTAAAAGATGCTAAAACTAGCAGTGCATAGCTGAAGCACATGTAGTGTGGGAACAAAAACCCAAAAAATTCAAAAAACCAAATCAAATACAAACAGAGAAGTTAATTCTCCTCTTTTCTAAGCACCAAATAATGGTCAAATAGCAAACACCAAGCAACACACATGCCAGGCACTCCAGGCACACCATACCATCTGTGCCAAGAGGGCATTTCAGACTCACAGAAACAATACTTACCTGTTCACCTACTTTCACTTGAGTGAGGGATACAGTTGTGGTTTGCTAAGAAAGCGACAGAAAGCCAATGAAGAATTAAGCCTTGTTATTTCAGAAATGCTACAGCTACGAGTTCTTCAAGCATCTATGTCATGTGTCTCACTGTATATGCTTTAGTTGCAAAACAAAGAATATGCCATACCCCATGTGATGTGCCACAGTGACACATTTGACAGAAAGAAAAAGTGAAGATAAAGAATATTTATTTGTCAGAGATTACATTGACATCAAATAGTAAAAAACACAGAAAAGTAAAAATCTTTTGCGCTTTTTACAGATAACAGATTTATGAAGAATGCTGCTGCAAAATCATCAGTCTTGCTTGCCAATCCAAATATATCTTTGCTCTTTGCAACCTTCTGCTGACCATCCCTTCTCTATTGCATTAACCATAAAGTATTTGCCATCACATTTAAAGCTCATTATGACTGATCCTTCCTACCCATCACCTCTCATCAAGTATTTAGAGGCCTCCAATCAAGCTATAGTGACAGCTCCCATCATCTTCGTGTTAATCTTTTAGTCAGGCACCTCTATACTTTCTGTCAAGTCAAGGGCTGACACGTCCAGAAAGGCAGTTTCTGGTTCACTTTCATATCTTCTCTTAAAATTCTCCTTTCCTATGATGTCAATAAGCAGAATATTATGTTTTATGAAAAGAGATACTTAACATGTTGATCAAGAATATTAAATTGTCTGCCTCACAACCTATCTGTAAGTACCTTTGTGTTATTCTGAAGCCGTGAATTATTTACTCTTCTTGATAAAGCTTTAGAGCTCTGTGGTTTATGAAAGATAAATATGCAGGTGTCACTCTGAGGCCGAAGAAAAGCACCAGCCAAAATCTACAGAATTCAATACTCATTTTCCACTAGATGAATATAACACAGCTCCACAAGATGGCATTACACATTACATTCACAGGTGAGCAATACAGGCACTGACACACTCCCTCTCTTGCCTGCTTATGTCTGGGAGGATTCAGACCTCACCAAATCCTCTGTAAACAGCCAGCACACAGAAAACTCGCATCCTCTGTTCTTGGAAAGAACACGAGAAAACATATACATGAAATAAAATGAAGAACATTAAAAATCATAATTTTTCCTTTTAGAGTAATCACTTCTTAGATGATATTTTACAGAGAAGCAAACTTAACGTGAGCATTGTATAGGATACTCCAAACTCTAGGCTCACTGTCACTGCAGAATTAATTCAATAACATCCTAACCACAGCAGCTTATTCAGCTCCCACCAAATACAATTCTCTAGCTGAAGAAATGTTTTCCACACAAGCTGACTGGATCAACAAGGGTATAATTTAAATAGAGTTAAGATTAACTTCTGCCCCGAGCAAACCAACAAAAACAAGCACACAAACTGAATGCTGAGTGCAGTGTTCACTCTGCAAAAGAGAGCTTGGATTTCATTACAGCTCTGACATGGAAAACAAGCAACTAGGCAGCAAGGCCTTTGCTCTTGCTGCTGCAGACATGGGAAAACTCCAACTGTATCAGAATGTCTTCCAGGGTGGGAAAAGGCACAAGCGGTGCTGCAGTAGCTTCTTTGCTTGCTGGGAACACAGAAAACACACAGGGCTTCTGCCCCAAGCAAACCTAAGGACCAAAATGGGGAGTCAGCCTCTCTGTGCAATTAAAAAACATATCTGGTTAGAAAAACTAATTTTAAAAAAATCCACATAATTTTATGTTCTCCTGAGATTCAAATAAATTTCTGTTCAATTTTTTCCCATTGCAGCTGATGCATACTACCTCTTCTGTAAAAACATGGCATTATGAAATTCCAGGGGCCTATTTCAGATAAGGTAGCACAACACCAAGATTAGTACAGTGTCTTCTCAGTGGGTCTGGCAGGAAAGCAGTCTTTAAGAATGCAAACAGAAGGTGAGACAGAATTATACAGCCAGAGAAATATCAATGAACTATTACATTTCAGAGGCCGAGCAAGATAATCTAGGCAGCTAGAACTATTCCAGGTCTCTAAGCCTATGGGCACTACTTCCAGATAAAACAGATTTGTATCAAAGCTGTCAGTTGTTTCGTAATTGTCCTGTTCAGTGGTACACAGAGTGATGGAATCAACATAAAACTACCAGTGCCAGGAATGTCTCTCATCTCCCAATTAAAAAAAAAAAAAAAACAACAGTAGAAGAACTAACTAATGTATTGTACCTCTTTCCTGGAGATGAAGTGATGGGAGATCCTATTAAAACGAATACCCATGGCAGTTTCTGCCTCACTGTTAGTTCCACTGGAACACTGCAGGCCAGGTCTAACTCAGACCCACTTGCTGATTTCAGCAGGCTCTGGGTCCCAACTTAGCTGAGGAAGATTTTTCAATTTCTTTTAAAAAAGAAACTCGGTTGATTAACAGCCCTTCACCTGCTACTCTAATGGGAATGCTTTTGGTTTTAAGCTTCTCTGGGCAGCAGATTGGCTTGCACAAGCAATGTTTTAGGAAAATCTGTGTGACTGGAGCATTCACTAGTGCATTTACACTGCTTACCTGTTACAGAATATCCCAGTCACTTCATTGCTGGCTGATCTCATTTCAGGATCAAGCTTATTGTAGCAGTTGAAATGCTGATTCTAACAGAATAGCTGATCTTCTAGAGTGTGTCTAGAGTATCAAAAGAGTACTGATGGTAAAAAAAAAAAACAACATAAGAGACAATAGTGTGAAAAAGCAAGAGTTGTAAAGACTTTTTGAACTGAACAAAGGTGAAGGAATCTTAACAAAGAGATTTCAGAATTTCCATGAACTGCAAGATACAAAATGAACTGGCTGTCCAGAAGATTTTTGCTGGGTTAAAAAACACTGAGAAGGATATTAAGGGGCAATTGGTAAGGAAGAAGTACAAGTTTGTGAAAAGGACAAACTAAGTCTAAATACAGCAGCAGTATACTCCCCACCAGGGAGTAGTACTGGTAGACAGGAATTTTAATCAGATCTTTCTTTTTTATGCCCCCATTCAACTCCATGATTTCTCTTTTTCTTTTTCTACAGAAAGACTGTGGTAGTCCCCAATAATTTATCTATATATCTAAAGTGCAATGGCAGAATTGTCTGATGACACCAAACACTTTTTTCAAGTTTTAAACATGCTCAGTTTAAAATCTATCATCACCTCATTTAAAATTAAACATTCAGCTTCAAATCAGAAGCTACTTTGTAACCACTCATGCTTTGGTTTTGCAATGTGACACCGCATGGAAATTTTAGAGTACCACTGAGGAGAACTGAATGGAAAAAGATATGTCAAACATGCACAGCAAAGAGGAAATTGTAATGATTTGTCTACTTCTAGTCAAGAATAAGCATGCTGCTCTGAGAGACCACAAAGCAATGCCTCACAGTGATGGAACATCAATATGTGATTGCTGGCACCCCTAATTTGTTTCTTTAAGGATGAAGTAAGCCTACAAATAATCAAGTCAGTGCTTCCATCACTTTCATCCCTGGAATGGGTCTTTCATAGTGCACCTCAGGAGAATTTGAGCTGACCTCTCTTGTGTTCTTGGCCCTTTCCCTTTGTGAACTTTAGTGACATTCCTGAAGACCAGAAGACCAGGGGATAAAGAAAAGCTTGGCATGCTGAATCATAATTCAGTGTTAACAAATACACCTCCAACTGAAGATTCGCACAGAAATTACTCTCCAATACAACTGTTGTAAATTGCTTTTCACTGCAACAAAGAGCCACTGCTTTCTACTCAAGGGTAAATACATCCTTGAAGTGAGCCTTACCTAAATGCATGATGTGAACATTTTGAAACCATTTGAGATGGAGGGAGTTAGTACAATGAACAGTCAGAAATTTCTTGTCTGTTTGAATTACCATTTTTTAGTAACACATACCTTATTCTTGAGTCTTCACATCCTAATTTCTTCAAAAACAAAATGTTATTTTTTGGGAAAAGAGTGGACAGACTCTTGAAATATAATTTCTTAGCTTATGATTGTGGCAGATTTTAGTATGGAAAAGGTATTTCATAATTTTATTTGCAAATTCCATTAAGTTCTGTGAAAAGCTCAATAAAACCCACAGCCTCAGGCTCTGTTTTTGCTAATACAATGACAGTGTAATTTATTCCCCCTACTCCAGCCCCTGTAATGAATTACTATTACATATCATTTTAAACTTGCCTGTTTCAGTATGTGAGGCAAACAAAACCTGGTAAGCTTATTCTTAACACAGTCTCTACAAGCAAGTTATCTCCAAGCTGTTTTCCACTAGCCACATTTTTTTTTCCTCAAAGTAGTTGTTTAAACAAAATAACATGAGTATTTACAGAGTGTGATACTACCACCGGTCTTACCTAATATTTTAACTCTTATGTGTCCGTATTCTGAGCTCTCAGTGTTCATAAAATTGAGCAAAAACACAGGGGAAAAAAAATACTAAGTTGGTGACCAGGAGAGTATTCCGTATTCTTGACAAATAACTCCTACTTTGTAAACAGAAGAGAAAGCAACCATTATACAGGATTTTCTCATACTTGATTCCTTAAGTTTAAACACATTAGATTCCTGCTATTTTCCCTATTTTGAGAAACAAGTGTACCTAGACTGCCAGAAGGACCAAAGCCAGATTTCTCATACATTATAATTTAATCAAGTGAAATTAACTGGAGGGGGAAAAACTGCAGTAACTTCAGAGCTTTGGACTCCTCCATTACTTTGATTTATTTTGCTTCTGCCTTTTTCCTTCCTTTAAACTTTCTCCTTCAATCCTTTCTTTCCCAGTCCTTGAGTCTTACTAACTTGCATTCTCAGTTCATCTCTAAGTTAGGTTCTCAGTCAGCCCTCAATGGTCCTCCCTCTATTCTATTCCCAGTCCAGCCTAGTCTCTCATTTTGTTTTCCTCTGGCACCTTTTCCCCTTCTGTTCATCATACTAAGTTCTGGCATAAATTCTTTCTGCGCTAACATCTGCTTCAGCTTCTAAGAGCTAAAACATTTTGCAAAGCTTGAGAACTTTTCCCACAGGGTTGCACTGTACAGGCATCAGCCTGCTTGTGCTACTGCTTGAAAAATGATAATTCAGACATCATTTGGTGCTTGGGGAGACAAGAGTCTAAAAAGGATTGGAAAGTTACACAGTTTTTCCATGCAAATGACTGTAACAGAACACGTTGCCTCTTTTCTGTTAGTCATGGTACTATCTGGAGAGTAAAGACAATTAATACCCATCCTGCCTGGCATCATAAATAATCCATTCTCAAAGACAAAATCTTTATTCTACTTTTTATATGTTCGCCATTACTTTCTGATGCCTTCCATTGTCACAAAACAAGCAGACAAACAAATAAAAAACTACCAGTGCTAAGGCACAAAACCTCACTAAACACAAACCATTGAACATAAGTCTGACCTAACTCCAGAGCACTCACCCTGATCCAATCACAGTACACAGTGACCATATTTCACTTCACAAAATTAGCTTTCCCCTCCTTCAGCAGAAGAATGTACCACTGTGAAGAGTACAAGTTACCTCATGGGAACAAACCCAGGACAAAGAAGATGCTTCTGTGTACTTCACTGTGTTGTACCACTCCAGAGAGTGAAAGAAAAAACACTTACAATCTGAGAAACCTGATAAAAACACAAAACATTAATTTATGATTACATTTCTCCTGAGACTGAAAATGCTGGAAGTTCTTTTGCATGTCCCTTACTTGAGAAGCCCCAAATCTTAGGATGAGCCTGCACACCAGGATCTTTCAAGTGTCTATGTATTTTGAGAAGATAGAGGAAAAAATCCATATTTAAAACATCTCTCCAATAAGACCAATACATAACAAAATTGTAATGATTTCAGCTAAGAATTTCTAAGAGGCTATAATATATTAACAATATGAACTAGCCCTTTGAGAGAGAAATTCTTTTCAGCCTATGTCACTCAGAATCTATTTGCTGAACCATTTTCTGGACAGGTTTCCTAATAGCCGTTTACTTGCAACAATAGAAGAATTCAAATATTTGGTTTGCTGCAATTTTTTTATACAGCACTTGACAAATGCAAGTTGTAGGCCACAAATGTGGCTCCTGGCTGCCAAAACAGGACATTGGGACACTTATAAAAGCTAGTGAATTTTGAGACACTAAGGACTTCTCCAAGGACTTCCTAATACTCCAAAAATCCATAGATAGTTTGTGAATGAATGTTTATCATCAGGAGTAAGAGTCATGGAGACTTTTAAAATTCTCCCACTCATTATAGCATTGTACTGCAAAGAAGCTGGATGAATGTAATATGCATAGGATTCAAAATAAAGAGAGAAAAAGCAATAAAAACCACCATAAAAACTGAGATTACAGAAAAGAAAAGGAAATTACACAAAAGGAAAACACCATTTTGGTCACAGTCTATTGAAGTGAATAATTAAGGAACTGTTCCAGTGGCATGTTTATGTATTTAAAATAACATGAATTCAACATAAAAAATGGCCAAATGTTTGTCTCCTACAGCTGGCGGGCAATAAAGTCATAAAAACAAAACAAAACATGTTCTGAAAGGATTATATGAATTTCAAATAGCTGAAAGATAAGTGTCACTACACAATTATGAATATTTTAAAACTAAAATTAAAATACTAAAACCATGTAAGAAAAAGGCACTTTCTCCTTTGAAAATAAAAATCAAAAATTGCAATGAGATGTGTTCAAAGCAATTAGCAATTTTCTGGAAACCTGAAATTATGTCCAGATGACTAGACATCAGCTGGACAAGCAGATAATGGGAATCTTTTTGTTCCTGCTAAAGAATGAGAATCTGGAGTCTCAATAAAATGGTATCACTCCCAAAACAGAACTGTTCTTTTCACTTCAGAACTGCTTGAAGAAAATTTCAGAATCAAAATTAACCCCACAACGTCGTGAAACCATGATTTCTCTAAGATTTCAGTCTTCACTGAGCACATTTTTGTCAGCTATGCAAAAGCATGTGATACCTCCTAACATAACCAGATTTGGAGGAGGCTGGATGGCTCAGCAACTACAAAAACATCTCAATGAATTTAAAAAAAGTCTCAACTGTGAAAAAAAAGAGGTTAAATGTCTTGCTACTGACTAAAAGAAATAAAAGTATATTCTATTCTCAGTCACACAGCAACACTGATTGTCCTACATAAACAGAGAATCAACTCAGTGTCCTGACAATGAAAAATTGGTACTGACAAGGAGGTACAAAGCAATTCAATTATCTGAGAATTACACTGAGCTGATCCAAAGTAAGGAATAGAAACAAAAAATCCTAAAAAATTGCTAACTATAAAATTCAGGAAAAGCATGGACTTTCCAAACAAAAAAATATTTAAATGGTGAATAATTTATTTTTCCACAGTCACAGTGGTTATAGATCATAGCAAATTCACATTACTGACACAAGAAACAAAACTTTGACATATGATAGCAACCAAGATTTCTTAGAGGACAAGGAATGCTTATATCAGAAATATTACTGGGGAAATGTGGAATTCTGTCAGAATCAAACCAGCAGACTAACATGCTGCAACTGCCTCAGAGACAGACATGAGAAAACCATTACAAAATGATGGCACGTCATTATTGTAAAGCTGGTACTCAACTTACCCAGGGAAAAACTTAAAAAGAACATTTGAAGTTGGCAGTGGAAAGAGAAGAATGTTATGACATGAATGAGTAAACCCAGCTGATGGTATGAGCTGCCTCAACAACCTATTTGAAGATATTCTAGAAGGTGTTCAGATATAGTATAAAAAAGACCCTGGAATCTCAGTGTGACTCACAACTGAGCCTACATGGCAGGCCTGGAGCAGGCTCCAGCTGATCCTGAGAACCTGGGATTGGATACACACGTGGAGCCTCCCCTCAACACCTTGTGGGCACGTGGGGACACACTTAGAGGACACACAGGACATTCCCCTTCCACTCAGCTACCATGTTGGTACTGGAATGACACTAAAACCCAGAGAAACATGAAGTATACCTCAATGAAGTGTACAATGTTACTGTCTCCACAAACAAGATTTAATTGCCAATTATCACCTTTCCTGTTCTTTAGCTTTCAATAAAGGCAAAAGATGAACATTTTTAATTTGAAAAACAAAAGCCTATAATTACTGTCAAAACTAAGAAACTTTTTCTAGGTCACCTTTAGGATTAGTTACACTTTCTTTTATCTGCTCACCTGCTAGTATTCATTTATATTCATTTTCTCTGAAAGCTGAGGTATCCTCTTATGTTATTTGGATTCAATAAAATCTATAAAGAAAACTGTTCCTACAATTTCTAATATATTGTACAACACT
This sequence comes from Trochalopteron elliotii, assembly GCA_024734555.1. Classification (NCBI taxonomy): domain Eukaryota; kingdom Metazoa; phylum Chordata; class Aves; order Passeriformes; family Leiothrichidae; genus Trochalopteron; species Trochalopteron elliotii. The sequence goes on along the minus strand of JANPWX010000473.1, from coordinate 687,282 downwards.
AGATAATGTGTAGACTGACTCACACATTGCTTAGTTCAAGCATAATAAGCACTAGCCTTGGTTTGGCTTTGATACTTCAAAGTACATCCACAAAGTGGGCTTAGGTTGGACAAGTTTTACTGTGCTTTTTATGAGGGGATGGGAAACACTTGACTTTCCTTCCATTGTTTGTCAGAGTCTTTCCCTGTTTATCCTTCAAAACAACAATGACAGACAGAGAAAAAAGCATCCAAAATCTGATTGTTTGAACACTTTTAAAAAGCACAGCCTAATACAATATGTAATGGGTTTATATCAGTTTCTGCCAAGTCAAAAACTGCTATGTTTAGACTGGGACTATTCACAGTAGTTGCTGGTACCTGCTAACAGGCCTGTCAATTGCAGACAAATAGACCATTTTCTCTCCAAATACATAATGAGGCGTGAAATCAAGCAGTGATTTTAGGTCAGTGATTTGTCAGAAGGCCATAAAACTGATGGACAATGTAACTGTCTCCCATGCCTTAAGAAAAAAAAACATTCACTCCCGAATGCAAAAATAGAAAATATACAAATAAACTTGATTTCGGTAAAGGCTTCATGGGATAACTGTCTTATTTCTAAAAGGATTTCAAGGAACCATGATAATTCCCATAGCTACAGTTGACAGAAAATTTTGATCTACAGTGAGTCATGGAGCAGAGAACTGCAGAACTGAAGAATTGTTACTGAATTTCGTGCAGGACCCAACCCCTGAAGCAGAAGAGGACTGAAAAAAAACCAAGTTCACAGAAACATTTCTTTTTTCGGTTTGTACATACACCCAGCTGCAGTGACCGTTTTAATACCAAGACTTCATATTTCACAAGAATATGTGCAACTCACTTCATAGTCAAATGTAAGAGTCAGTTTGTGACATTCCTTGTCACTAACATTTCAGGACCCGCTGTTCCATGAGTGGAACTGGGGAAGCATGGTAGAAGTGATGCATTAGGAATAGAAACCTTAGCAAGCAAAAACCATCTTGCAGTAGTGCCTCACTAAACCACAAACTATTCTAAAACATGTGTCCCATGTGAATTACACCAGCATAACTGCAACAACAAAACCTTGCACAGGAGACCTCAAGCCATAAGTCTACACTGAGGCTTGTGAGGTGCCATTCTTACTTTGTTACTGGTCTGCTTCAGGATTTCAGCAAGCCATTCAACTTCTCTAAGAAATATTGCTTAGGATCTTCTCAATGAGATAACAAACTGGTGATTCTTAGGATAGATGTGATTTGCCCTGGAAAATATCCTTTTAAATATAGTATGCATCAGCTACCCATAGTAGCAGTGTTATGTCAGTATAGCCATGTCAACAGAGTAAACATTTCCCTTGAATAAAAATATCACAGGAAAATTTCTTCCTTTACAGACAATATCATACACATGAGTTTCCAGAAAATGGTTAATATTCACTGCTAGCTGTTTTGTTGGATAGGTTTCCCAAAATTAAGATTTAACGAGAGTGCTTTTCACTGGCTGGTGGAAGCTACAGAATTGACAATTCTTGACCTAAATGCTAATCTATTAGTTTCTTCTCCTCAGCTTTGGTGTTCAATTAAGGCAGTCTTAGAGCTTGTTCTCTGTGGCAAACAGCATAAAAGAAATGCAGAGTAACCGTGAATCAAGTCCTACTATTTAATAGGCAAAAATCATGGAAGGCTTCCTAGAGTCACATATGATCCATAAACCCACACGAACACTCTGGCATAAAGCCCACTCACAGCATTTATCCATGATCCACGGTCTTTGCTTCCTGGGACATCAGGGTGCACTGGGGAGAAGGAACACCAAGACAAATGATTCAGCATGCACCATTTCAAAAAAAGTAATTTTCCCTATTTGATTCTTCACCAGCTGTCAGATTAACAACTTTCATTTTCCATCAAGTCAAGCATGGAGAGGACTTTTTTCTTACGAAAGGACAAATCCCAAATTCCTTGAACACTCTAACCAGTTACCAGTGAGTAAGCATTGACTATCTCATGTCTGTGCAAGGATTAGTTGCTCTGGAAGTGACAAGAAAGAGACTGAATGAGATTGCTTTTAGTAATATCCCCGCTTTTTGAATCAGAAATAAATTCAATACCTTTGGAGATGGGTAAAGGAAACTCCCAAACATTGAGTTCGTATCCCAAATGAGATCCAAACTGGCAGAAAGTCGCCACACCAATTCCAAAGGACAGCTGACATCCAAGTTTCTGAGCACATTCTCTTCAGCCCCAAAGCAAAGAACACAGAATAGCATCAGGGTGATGCTACATCATCTGTGAAGTCACTGAGACAAGAGGAGCAGACTGGAAGCAGCAGCCAAAATCCTCCTCAACACAAAGATCTCACTGAGCAGACAGGCAGAATGTTCCAGGCAATAAATTTATGAGGACTGTAATGGAATCAGCCTGGAAAGGGCAGAAGATTCCCAAAGAGGCATCCCAAGATCAGAGGCCAGTAAAGTAGAGGATTCTTTTCATGACACAGCAACAATCAAAGTGTTGAGGGGGATTTTATTTTTTTTTAGCCTGACAGAATTTCTGTTATTTCTAGATGCCTCAAAAACTGAAGCATGATATGAATCCAAATATTCAACAGTTGTGTGCCAAAATTTAAATGCAAATTTTTAAAATAATCAAAAGTCTTTATAACTGTCAGTACTATTAACAAATTAAAATAAAAAAAAACATAACAACCAGGGCAGAGAACAATTTAAGCCAGTACATGCATGCTATTATATCCATATCTAACAAAACAAAACTTATTAGCATGCTACAAAATATGCCAAGGTAATTTTTAAGGTTTTTTTCAAAGAGTTCCATGGTGTTACCCAGACTTTCAATGACTTAAAGATTTGGTGTGAAATAAAGAGTTCTGTTTGTGACATTACTTCATGACTTTTAGATAAAATGCAGCACTTGGCACCACATATTCTACAAGGAAAAACTCATGTTGGCAACTTATTTTTCTTTTTCCATTTATGTCTAAATGCTCCCTACCAAAACTATCAGCTTTTTTTCTGCCTTTTTTCCTGCAACAATTGCTCTCACTATCTCTGACTTCATATTTTTGAAAGAGTAGATGACAATATTTTATAAGAAAATCTTAGAGAAACTCAAACCAGACATTTATGTCTACTTGGTGTTCCAGCACATTTTGTAAGAGCTAGACAGAGAGATGTTTGCCTTGAAGAAAAGTAATGGGATCCCTGGTGGTAGTAAAAATATATAACCATAATTAGATTCAGTTTTCTTTATCAAATATGCCAAATTAGATTCATTTTTTATCAAATATGCCAAATATAATAATATAGACATTTTATTTCTATTTGACACTAAGGCTTAAAAAAAAACACTTCATGAGACAGTGATTCTGTACTAGTAGAATATCTTAGCCTGTTTCACTGTAATAAAAAAACAATTTAACAGCATCCTCAAACTTGCTTAGACTGAAGAAGAAATTAAATCTCTGACACTTACCAGTATTTTGTTGATTTCTATACCAGATTAACTGGATATTATATGGGTGAACTGACTCTCTGGGAGTTTTTTTGGATAAGGTGTAACATCTTAAAACAATGCTGAACAATGCTGTTCAAATGATAGGCAAAGTTATGAAAAGATTTTGCTCGATTACCTTTGGAATTTGAGGTGAGCTACCTGGAATTTATACTGTATTGAATACAGCTGCAAATACCTTTCTTCTATTGGAAAGTTTTTTGCAGATCAGCAAATCTGTCACTGCTTTAAGCTCTGGAAATCAGCGCAACAGAAAACACAGCAATTTTCAAGTGATGATGTATGCCAATACTGCTTTATTCAGTTTTTACATGTGAGGGAACTGAGGGACACATGAACCACTGACTCTTAGTGAGCAGACACAAACAGGAAAGAGTAGGACTTCTGCTACCGTTCAACACAAAATCCATTAAAAATTACCTTGACATACATATTCCTTTGCAGCATGATCTTTGACAGTTTTCAGATGCCCTTATGACTGAAAATGGCATATGGAGTCAACCTGCATTGGCAGAGAAACGAATTTAAATTCCCACCCAGTATCACCAGAATACATGAGAATATTTCTACCACACCTAGTCTAGCTCCTGTTCCTGTTACCCTTCATCCTTCATATCTGGAATCCTTTTAACTCTAAATCCCAAAGCTCTCCCTCACTAAGCCACCATTCCATTTACACAGAGGAAAGCTAACGTGATCAACCAAAACCAGTCCAAACCCATGGCTGGCAGATTTGTTACAAGTTAATTCCCAGATAACCTGAAACCAGCCCTACACAGTCACCCTCACATATTGACACTAACACTGAAAAAGTGAATACACCTCACTGCTCTTCCTATATTTATGTAACACAAATTGATGTCACAACCTGCATCTCAAATATCTCCTCTCATGAATTATTCCCCTTCATTAACTCCATATATTTCAGCCTAAACCACACAGGTCAGCAGAAGCAGCCTTACTGAAGCTTTTTGTTGAATGATAGCACTTCACAGTCTCTCTGTCATCGTTGAGCCACTGCATGACTTAAGCTATATATATATTGAATTTATATTGGTTTTCTTTAATGGTCATATGGAGAAACAGCAAATGGCACAACCTACATGCTGTTACTCCCACATATTAAAGTTTTACACTCCCATGATTTAGAACCGCGGGTATCTCCTGAAGCAAGGATAAAATAATTTCTCCACAGGCTCTTAATTATTTTCAGACCACAATCCCACCAATTCTTCAACACTGTTCAAAAAGTTAGGTGAAAAGATATCCTGATTTACAGGCAATCTCAGTGTTATATTTCAACATGAAAATATCCTCTCCTTAATTTCTTTCCTCCTATTGACAAAGTCTACTGTAAATAACAGGCTTAAAAACAAAGAAAGAAACAAAACCCACTTTGCTGCTTTGGGTCTTTTGTGATGTTTCCACTCCATGTGCCTAGTTGGCTATAGTACATTTTCAAATATATAAAAACATAGCAAAAATATACCAAAGTCATAAAAAACTACTGCTAAATCTCAAGAGAGCACCTAACTCTATACCCAAATATTTATGACTAGTCAAGCTGAGCTTCTATTGCTCAAATTGCTGCCTCATCTCAGTCCCAAATGATTTGCTTAGAACTAGTTGTCAGCACAGCTGTGTGAAACCCCACAGAATTTATTGTTCTGTTACTTACACCAGTTTCTATGATTCACTAATTTTTTTTTTTTTTAGGTTCTTGCCATGCCTTTCTGTATTTGCCCCAAGATTCAGCTTTCTTACTGTTAACATCCATTGGAGATCTGTTGGAAAGCCAGATAGCAATTATTTAGTCAAACCAACAAAAGCTTTGAATGGGCATTAAGGAGGTCATTTAAGGCTTTCTTTTAGATATCACTAACACCATCCTAATTGAAACTAGGATTGGTATTATAGGTATTTATATAAGGTACTTATTAACGCATCTGTGTTCTGTATTATTATCATCTTTGTTCTAAAAACACCAAGAATAATTAGGGTGTGCTGTTATTACCTAGACATGGACCAAATGAGGGCTGGCCAAAATTTCATACCTCCTCCCTGATAAATCCATTATTGTCCTGAAGATGTCATGGTAGCATCAAGGCTGGAAGAGACCTTCAAGATCATCCCAGCACCACCCTCAAACCACCACACCACCCAGGCACCTCTTGAACACATAGTAGAATTCATTTTAAAAAGCCAACCAACCAAAAAACCCAAACCTAACCAAACAAAAAGAGTAACAGACTTTTGAGAGACATTCTAGAGACCAAAAGGCCGTATTGGGTTTTTCCCCTAAATGAAGCGACAGATTTGAGAGGGCTTGGTTTTATTTAAAACAGAGAGCAGTTTTGCTAAGCACTGATTTTGGGGCCAGGGTGAGGTGTGAAATAGTGCCAGAGGGACCTGGGGAAGCACAGGATGACCCCAGGATAACACAGGGCACTCCTGGGATAGCACAGGGCATTCCCGGGATAGCACAGGACATTCCCCAGACAGCACGGGGCATTCCCGAGATAGCACAGGGCACTCCTGGGACAGCCACAGGGCACTCCCAGGACAGCACAGGGCACTCCCAGGACAGCACGGGGCATTCCCGGGACAGCACGGGGCACTCTCGGGACAGCACGGGACATTCCCGGGACAGCATAGGGCACTCCCGGGACAGCACGGGGCATTCCCGGGACAGCACAGGGCACTCCCGGGACAGCACGGGGCATTCCCGGGACAGCACAGGGCACTCCTGGGACACCACGGGGCATTCCCGGGTCAGCACAGGGCACTCCTGGGATAGCAAAGGACATTCCCGGGACAGCACAGGGCACTCCTGGGATAGCACGGGGCATTCCAGGGACAGCACAGGGCACTCCCGGGATAGCAAAGGACATTCCCGGGACAGCACAGGGCACTCCTGGGATAGCACGGGGCATTCCCGGGACAGCACGGGGCATTCCCGGGTCAGCACAGGGCATTCCCGGGATAGCACAGGGTACTCCCGGGACAGCCACAGGGCACTCCCGGGATAGCACAGAACACCCCCAGGATAGCACAGGGCATTCCACCCTACCAGGAAGAAGAGGTGGACAACCTATTCCATAAGCAGCTGGAGAATGTTTCATGAGCACCAGCTCTTGTTCTTGTAGGTGACTTTAACCTACCAGACATCTGCTGGGAACTTAATACAGTAGAAAAGAGGCAGTCCAGGAAGTTTTTAGAATGTATTGAGGACAACTTCTTGTTGCAGCTGCTGAGTGAGCCCACCAGGGGTAGGGCTATGTTAGACCTGTTGTTTGCAAATAGAGATGGGCTGGTGGGAGATGTGGTGGTTGGAGGCCACTTGGGGCATAGTGATCATGAAATTGTAGAGTTCTCAATATTCAGTGAAGTTAGGAGGAGCATCAACAAGACTTTTATACTGGACTTTCAGAGGGCAGACTTTGACCTATTCAGGAGGCTTGTCCAGAGAGTTCCTTGGGAAGTAGTTTTTAAAAACAAATTAATTCAGGAAAGGTGGGCATCTTTCAAAACAGAGATCTTGAGGGCACAGGAACAGATTGTCCCTGTGTGCCAAAAGATGAGCCAACAAGGCAAATGTCCAGCCTGGATGGGTAACAAGATTCTGAAAGAATTTAGGAATAAAAAAAGGATATATCATCTCTGGAAGGAGGGCCAGGTCTCTCAGGAAGCATTTACGGCGGTTGCTAGGGCATGTAGGAAGAAAATTAGGGAGGCCAAAGCTCAATTCGAACTTAATTTGGCAACTTCTGTAAAGGATAATAAAAAATCTTTTTACAAATACATTATTGGTAAAAGGAAGGATGAGAGCAACCTTCGTTATCGATTGGAGGCAGGAGGGAACTTAGTAACTGCAGATGAGGAGACAGCAGAAGTGCTTAACTCCTTTTTTGCTTCAGTCTTTAGTGGGAAGATGGCTTGTCCTCAGGATAATTGTCATCCTGGGTTGGTGGATGGTGTCAGGGAACAGAGTGGTCCTCCTGTTGTCCGGGAGGAGGCAGTCAGAGAAGTGTTGATCTGCTTGAATGTCCATAAATCTATGGGCCCAGATGGGATCCATCCCAGGGTGATGAGGGAACTGGCAGAGGAGCTTGTGAAGCTGCTCTCCATCATTTACCAACAGTCCTGGCTCACTGGTGAGGTTCCAGATGATTGGAAACTGGCCAATGTGATTCCCATTCATAAAAAGGGTGGAAAGGAGGATCCTGGTAATTATAGGCCAGTTAGTCTGACCTCAGTATCAGCTCAGCTAATGGAGCAGTTTCTATTGAGAGCTATTATGCAGCACTTACAAGACAGCCAGGGTATCAGACCCAGCCTGCACGGGTTTAGGAGGGGTAGGTCATCTTTGACCAACCTGGTCTCCTTTTATGACCAGGTGACCTGCCTGGTGGATGCAGGAAAGGCTGTGGATGTTGTCTATTTGGACTTCAGCAAAGCCTTTGACACTGTCTCCCACAGCACACTTCTGGAAAAGCTGGCAGTCCTGCTTGGACAGGAGCATTCTTTGCTGGGTTAGGAACTGGCTGCATGGCCGGGCCCAGAGAGTGGTGGGGAATGGTGCTGCATCCAGCTGGGGACATCCAGCTGGCGTTCCTCAGGGATCTGTGCTGGGGCAGTTTTGTTTGATATTTTTTATTGATGACATGGATGAGGGTATTGAGTCTTTCATTAGTAAATTTGCAGACAACACTAAGCTGGGAGTGTGTGTTGATCTGTTGGAAGGTAGGAGGGCTCTGCAAAGAAACCTGGAATGGCTGGATGGATGGGCAGAGTCCAATAGGATGAAGTTTAATCAGTCCAAGTGTCAAGTCCTGCATTTTGGCCACAATAACCCCCTGCAGTGTTCTGGGCTGGGGACGGTGTGGCTGGACAGTGCCCAGCCAAAGGGACCTGGGGGTTCTGGTCAATAACTGACTGAACATGAGCCAGGGTGTGCCCACGTGGCCAAAAAGGCCAGTGGCACCTGGCCTGGATCAGGAATGGTGTGGCCAGCAGGAGCAGGGAGGTCATTTTCCCCCTGTACTTGGCACTGGTGAGGCCACACCTTGAGTGCTGTGTCCAGTTCTGGGCCCTCAGTTTAGGAAGGACATTGAGACACTTGAGCACGTCCAGAGGAGGCAACAAGGCTGGTGAGGGCCTTGGAGCACAAGCCCTGTGAGGAACGACTGAGGGAGCTGGGGGTGTTTAGCCTGGAGAAAAGGAGACTCAGAGGTGACCTTATCACTCTCTACAGCTTCCTGAAAGGTGGCTGTGCTCAGGTGGGGGTTGGTCTCTTTCTCCAGGCAGCACTGACAGAACAAGAGGACACAGTATTAAGCAGCACCAAGGGAAATATAGGTTGGATATTAGGAAAAAGGTTTTTACAGAAAGGGTGATAAAGTAATGGAATTGTCTGCCCGGGGAGGTGGTGGAGTCACCATCTCTGGATGTTTTTAAAGAAAAACTGGATGTGGCACTTGGTGCTATGGTTTAGTTGAGGTGTTAGGGTTGGGTTGGACTTGATGATCTTGGAGGTCTCTTCCAACCTAATTCTGTGATTCTGTGTAAACCCGTGATTCTGTGATTCCCGGGATAGCATAGGGCACTCCCAGGATAGCACAGAGCACTCCCGGGATAGCACAGGGCAGTCCCAGGACAGCACAGAGCACTCCCGGGAC
>JANPWX010000473.1:533163-677670 GCA_024734555.1 Trochalopteron elliotii | reverse complement strand
ATCGCCGCCGCCCGCCCGGCAGCGCGCAGCGACGGAGCGCACGGACGGGGATCGGCACGGCGGGACACGGCCCACACGGCGGCACAGACACCGCGGGGAGGTACCGAGGGGCGGGACACAGCCCGGGGGGACGTACCGGGGCGGCCCTGAGGGAGCGCGGCCGGTAGCGGGAGGGCCGGGCCTTTCTTTCCCCGGGATAGTTTTAGGCCAGCGCTGCCCGTGTGAGGCAGGTTCCTCCTTCCCAGTGCTCCGCTCTGGGCTCCGCTCTGCTGCCCCTCATCGAGCCTTTCCTCCGGTCTGTGGCGTTTGGTACGGTGAGCACTGGCTAACCATTGCGCAGGTGTACGTACAAACCTTGGGGTTTCAGTCGCTTTCCTCTTTCCGCCAAGGAGAATTCACAGGAAGAGCAGCCGTGTGCTCGTCCCGAGGGGAGAAGAGAAGAAACGCACTGAAGCTTCCACCAAGAATTCCTGTGGATTAAGTGGATGAAATCCCTAAGTTTCGTCAGCAGTACTGTCATTTGAGCAAACTGAGGTGACAGTTGTGCTCTTTTGCGGTTTAATATAGGGAATATCCTGTAGCGTAGTCAGCGGTCAAAGCACATACCTGACAGGGATGGCATTGCAATAATTTTTTGGGGTTTTTTGGGTTTTTTTGCCTTAGGAGACAAATTGGGTTTCTCAATAAGAACGTCTTCCAAAAGCCCTGACTTACAGTCCATGTGCAAATTTTGAAAATTCAGACTATCACTTGTATATTGACCTAGTGTGTTTCAGCCACACACACAGACCCCACCTTCCACAGCAGGAATCAGTCAAAAATGCACGTTAGCACTTGAAGCAGGCTTGATGCAGAGCCTGTAACAGACTTCTTTGAATAAAGTCATTTGATATTGCCTAAATTGCTGTTAAAGTGTTAACTGGGCTGTGGTGAACTTTGATCAGTAACAGTTTCAGTTACCTTGGCCTGAAACCCAAACTTTGTAGAGCTAATAAAAAAAGGATTAGTTGTCATTAGAGGTGGTTCACTAAGATGGTGAAGTTTGATAGGTGGTCTTTTAAAAAAGATTAAGAAATCATTCAAAGTCAGTACTGTGGTTAAAGTCTCTAAATGGGCAAAGGCACTGGAACTTTTGTGTCATAAAGCTTACCACAGTCAGTGCTCAGCAGTCACTGAAAATAAGAATTTTTAAAATTTCATTGACATCTACTCTTATGTGTATGATTCAGTGCAGATCTGAAAAGCTCAAAACTTCAGGAGTTAACTTAGCCTACAGAAATTTGAGTGAAGAAGAGTTCAGAGGGACTAGCAACTTAGGAGTACACTAGGTCTAGTTTTAAAAACACAGGATTTAGGTTTTGACCTGAGAAATCAGTGTTAAGTATTAGAATACATAAGTCTTTGCATTTTGAGATCACTTGCAAAAAACCAGAACCGAGTTTGCATTGTTTTCAGAATAAAACACACACATTCTTTTCTGCAAACTGGGGCTTTATGCAGTGCCTCTGCATTCAGGTGTCTTTGTGCCTCTATTTTTCTTACTTCAATTTAAATTTGAAAATTGCAGCATTCCTAACAATAGGCTGAAAAAACTTATTTAAAAATGATTGTTCAGTTATTATCGGTTGTGTTTCAAATCAGATACAAAATTACATTTTCAGACAAGTTTACTGGCCCAGGTAGAACCTCTCAAATGATTTATATTTGCATCAGTTAAATCACTAGAAAATATCTTGTCCTATGCAAGACCTTTCAATTACTGTGCATAAAGTTTAATGTATGGAACTGTGTAATTGCTTCAGATATTAACATCTGCTTCAGAAAATCTGAAGTATTGCAGTCAAAAGCATTTCTGCTGCAAAAATGCTCCAACCAGTGACTTTTCAGATTAATTCTAAAAATCTACTGATTTACTATTCTCTTTTAAGCTCTTGCACTGCTGTGTTCATATTTCTGTGTATTGGCTAAACTTACACGTTTCATGTCATTAGATTGTGTATGATGCTATTTGATTTTATTTTATTGAAAGTAGAATCCCAGACTCTTTAGCACTGGACAGCTGGTAGATACTTTTATTGATTAAAAGGCCATATTACCCTGTTCAGTGGTTAGAACAAATAAATGTGTGTTGTGGTTTAACCCCAGCTGGCAACTAAGCACCTCACAGCCATTTGCTCACCCTCCCTCACTGGGGGGAGGATCAGAAGGATCAAGGTGGGGGCTGGGATAAAAGCAGCTTAATAATGAAAAGGTGGTTTTAAAAATATTGTAAGGAAAATTTTTAAAAAAACCAAAAGAGAGCAGAAGGTAAAAGCCAAGAAAAAACAGAGCAGTGCAAGTGAAGACAGCTGCTCAGCACCAAGTGACCAATGCTCAGCCATTCCCAGCAAGCCCTTCCCACCAGCCTCCACTTTACTGCTGAGCACGAGGCCATATGCTCTGAAATATCCTTTGGGTCCCTTGGGGTCAGCTGTCCTGGCTCCTTCCCTTCCCACCTTCTTGTGTACCCCCAGTCCCACTCTGGCAGGGTGAGGCAGAAAAGGCTGTGGTGCTGTCTGTGTAAGCCCTGCCAAAACATCAGCCTGTTATCAACACTGTTTTGGTCACAAATCAAAATATCCCCACACCAGCTACTGTGAAGAATTTAACTCTATCCCAGACACAGCCACTACACTGCTTTTCCATTCTTCTGGGTTTTGCCTTTGCAGAACAGGGTGTAGGTAAACCTAAACACCCCAATTAAGCTACACTCGTTGTAATTGTTCTTGGAGGATTTGAGAGCAAGGGATTCCTTTCTTTTGGTAGAAGTTTGTTTTTTATGTCGTGGTGGAAAACAGTGCAAGATGGGCTCAGGTTCTGGTGTGTTAGGGCCAGCACTGGGCTAGAACAAACTTATAGCAAAAAAAAAAAAAGACTCTGAAAGGAATAGAGGATGCATGGTTTAATTCCAGAATAAATTTAGTATCTTTTTAGTTTTATCTGGACTAGAAGGCGATAATTTCATTACATGTTTTTTAAATTACTTAAATCCAGTATGTCAGGCTTATGGATATAAGTTTGCACTGCAAATCTGATTGATTTTAATGCTTTCTCTAGGGTGATCTTCACAGAAACTCATAAAGGCTTCAAAGAACTCATTTTAGCCAAAATAAATAAGTTGTTCTGATAAAGTAAAATGGATCCTTGCTCAGTTGGAGTTCAGCTTCAAACTACCAATGAATGCCATAAGACCTATTACACCCGTCACACTGGCTTCAAGACTAAACAAGATATATCTTCATCTGACCTCCTGCTGCTTCAGCTCAGGACTGGAATAACCCTGTCAGAGAACAACACAATCTGCTTCCACCATGCAAAAATTTACATTGAAAGATTTGAAGACTTACAAAAATCCTGTTGTGATCCCTTTAACATACACAGAAAACTATCAAAGAAAAGCTTGCGATCGATTGACTTAGATGATGCAGCTTTTCTAAGTGCCAAGTTTGGAAGACAGTTTGTTCCTGGTTGGAAGCTTTGTCCCAAATGTATGCAGATAATAAATGGAAGTGTGGATGTGGACTCTGAAGAGCGACAAAGAAGAAAACTGGATCCAGATGTATGTATATGGATCAGTTTTCCCATCCCCTCTGTACTCTGCAAGCTATTAGAGTTCATATAACTACTACATAAAGAAATTAAATTTTTCTCTCATAGGAAAGGAGGAAGTCTTTTAGATGTAGGAAGGAAGGATGTAGTCTTTTAGATGTACAGGAGCTTACTATATTTAAATCTTTATTTGGAGAACCTTATAAATCTCAAATATCATGGCCTTTAAGTTTAGAAAAATTGTGTCTACTAGGGTGACTGACTCATGAATTCATGTAAATACCAGACTGCTGATGGTATTTTGAGCTGTTATTCAAGCCTTGCAAACAACAAACACCTGTGCTTGAAACTGAACACTGCAAAAGTTGCTTCTAAAGATGTCGCTTCAGTTAAAAACAAAAAGGAAAAAAAAGTATTTTCTCTCACAGTTCATTATGAAATGAGCCTTCATTGTGGTGAATTAAGTGTGCTCTTGTTGTGGTGTCTGGGCTGTGAAGGCCGTGGCATTTGGTCAGGGGCAGTGATGAACAGGTGTGGGAGGATAGTTCTCCAAGTGCTGAGCTTGGAATGCAGCTGGTGCCTTGCTGGATGCATTATTCAGGCTGTGCAGAGGGAATCTCTGGTGTGGGCAACCAAAACAGCAAGAGCTTGTCTGTATGCACACTGAGCAAAGAGGAGTTGCATTCTAGGAGCTGTTCCCCAGCTGTATTTTTCAATGATATGTCAGTATGATTAGGAGGCTGATAGGAGGATGATTTGAAAGCACTGATTAAAACTGCTGCTACTAAGCTTGTGTTGCTGGTGTCAGAGACAGGTATAGCTCTCCAGCATAAAGATTTTAAGACTTAAGTTATTTCTTCTGGGAAATCATAGGATCACAGGTCAAGAATTCATTATTACAATATCCTTGACTGGATGTTTTCTTAAGAATTAAGATTTGTATTGATAATTAAGTGATACTTTCTCTTTCTTCAGGGGCGTACAGCTAAGGCTTTAAAGTCTCTCCAGTTTGCTAACCCAGGACGACAGACTGAATTCACTCCAGAGACCAGTAAAAGGGAAAAAAGAAGGCTGCAAACAAAAATCTCAGTGTTTAATTCAGACAGGTAATTTGTCAGTTGTATTTACATTAGTATTCATTTGAAAATAAAATAGCCTTGATTATTGTCAGTCTATAACATTATCTAAGTGGATGTTTGTGTGTGTATGGATTGGGTTCTTGGTTTTAGGGATGTTGAAGGTCACTCTCATTCCTGAGATAAATAAAAGAGAAGATAAAATGTTAGCTTACAGTTGATATTTCAGGCAAACAAAAAAGGTGTTTTTGAGGCACAATACTATGCAGACCATAGATGTAGCTGTTAATACATACATAAACTAAAATTCTGATAATAAGATGAATTTGAATATAGTAAGATCAAGTAGGCTACACTTAAAATTGGTTATCGCCTTTCTGTAAACTCAGTAGTTAGACTTGGTAAACAAGTGTGTCATGTTAGGGCCTTACCTTCCTTTTGAAAAACAAAGTTAATATCCAGATTGGGTAATACTGGATAATGAGTTACAACCTCCTAATGTGACTGGTAAAAAAAAAAAAAAGACATTTTGCGTTTGTCAAAATATGCACGAAATACCACATTAATGCATTGCCCGTGCTTTCCACCTAAGTGTAACTGTACCAGACAGAAACAGACACTAAATGTGCTGCTCACCAGCTACACATCCTTCCCTCTCCCTCTTGTTTCTTCTGCTTAGTTTGGGCACAGAGTGGAGATAGAATTAGGACTGAAAAACGTTATCTAATACAGTAAGGTGTGTATATCTTTGAAATTAACAGTGTTAAAGTGAACACCTGAAGAAAGCAAACTTCCTTCCACAACTATTAGCAGCTTGGCATCAAAACAACGAGCGGATTTTAACACGGAAATGAACTGTTGTTTTCCATTGCACAGGCAAGTGATCCCAGCCAAGAGTAAAGTGTATGACAGCCAGGGCCTGCTGCTGTACAGTGGGATGGACCTGTGTGATTGCCTGGATGAGGATTGCCTGGGCTGCTTCTACGCCTGCCCCAAGTGCGGCTCCAACAAGTGCGGCACCGAGTGTCGCTGCGACCGCAAGTGGCTCTACGAGCAGATTGAGATCGAGGGAGGGGAGATCATTAGAAACAAGCACGTTGGGTAGTGTGTGTGTGCATTGTTTAATGCTGACTGTGTGGGCCATGCTTTGGTTAAACACAGCACATTCGGTATTTAGTAATTTAATGGAAGTTATTGGAATTTGTCGTGATCCACGTGAGGAATGTGCTCACTCTCACAACAGTTTTCAGTGTAATTCAGTCATAACCATACTGCTGTCTTTTCACACTTGAGTCTGCTTTGTGCTCAGGCTTCTTAGTCATCCAGGGAAGATCTCACTGAACAACTATATTCAAGCACAAGGTGCTGGATTCTAATGTGATCTATCCTGAGCCACTCACTATTCTTTCATACATTGTTCTATAGAATGTGCCATCTCTGTGTATCCTTCATTTCTCCTTCTCAAATTCAGGATCTCATGGGTTTTGATCTGTTTTATGTGAAATGCAGTGGAAGTTCTCAATGAATTTACATGCAGTATTAACAAAGCTCTCTTTCTAGTATTAATAGTGAATACTGTATCTTCTATAGTGTATTAAAGCTACATCTGAAAATTGAAATCCTGTTCACTTAAGTGTTCATTTAGGTGTTCAGATCTCATCCCAGCTACTGGGGTTTGAGGTCGAGTTATTCTTATGAATTCATAAGGATATGAATTCATATTAATTAATTACTTAAATACTAGTTCATATTAAAATACTGACATTAACCTGTTACGGCATTGTGTTAAAGTATTATTCATTACTTCGTTGGTTTCTGTAGAACAAAATTAAAGTAATTTTGCTTTGTTATCAGTCTGTAATGGGACTGAACCAGTACTTCAACAGCCCTCTTCCCCATTTTTTTCTCTCTTTACTGATTTTAAAGGTTTATATGCAGCTGAAATGAACTTGAGTGTCTGTTTCCAAGCAAGGTTATCTAGATTATTACCAAAAAAACCCAGATGAATGGAAAGTATCTTTGGTTGATACATTATCTGTCCTCATAATATTAAATTTTTACACTATAACAAGGCTTATTGAAAAGATTTTATAAACAAAGTTTTGGTAACATTTTTATTCTTTGTATTTTTGTTGTGTGTTGTATAAATTTCCTATTCTTTGATGACTTTGAAGATCTGCATGTTTGTTGGGTCACATTTCTTTGGGTCACTGTTAACTTCTTGCAGACTTTCTTGGTAAAGTTGTATAATCTTGCTATGTGCTTGGCAGATTTCTTTCTGTTCTGGTGTCATGAATGTTGCATTGCCAAGATCCAAAGTTATGGTTGGAGTTATGCTGACATCTGCTGGTCCTACTGGAGTATAAGAACTGAGATGGTGCATTTTTATTAAATCTGTTACAAAAATAATGACTCTTTTTTTTTTTTTTTTTTTTTTTTTTTTTTTTTGGTCAGAGCATTGGCAGTTGTTGCAGTGGAGGTCTCTCACTGTTTTATCCCTAAAGCAATCTTTTGAATTAGGTGAAAATATAAACAGGTAACTTCCAGGAGAGTGAGAGGGGGAAAGCTGGTTGAGTCATGTAATTTACGTGCATTTATTGCTTTTTTTTAATTAGACCAGAGTTGACAGTACCTGTTGTTAATAAACTTAACAGGCTTCCATGTGTGTGATGAGTGTAACCACATCAGGTCTACAGCCAGATTTTGGATTCAGTAACCACCAGTAACTTCAGTTGCCTAGAGCATCTCATTATTAGAACTGTATTTCTCCATCTCCATTAAGTCTGTGCAAAGTAGGTACATTCAGCCTCTCATTTTACAGATGCACAAGCAGGTGACTGCTTTCCCAAATAAAACACTTGTTTCCTAACAGAATGCACAGGACTGCTGTTTGACTGAAAACCTGCATCAAGTAGTGGGTACTGTCCCTAAGGACTGTCCCTACTGTCCCTTAGGGTTTAGGTTTTTTTCTGGTAAAAAAGTTATTTTTGATCATTTGTCCATTTGGTCATTTGTCAGATGTCCTCCTAACATATTTAGGACATTTCCATTTAGCTGCATTTCTTTAACATGCCTAGGCTGTAGTGTATTACTAAGTTCAGTAACATGTTTTTATACAGTTCTAGATGCCCCACAACCATTTTCCTCTAAAAAGACATTGTTACAATTCAAACTTTACCATCTTGCTAGATTTAAACTGCTTACAGCATGAATTTCTCTTTTTGCTGTTTTTAAAAACACACAAGCTATTTTGTCATCCTCTAAAGTGAGTGCTTGTGACTCCCAGCACTTTCCCATCTGTACTTTCCCATCTGCCAAAATTACTCACAATTAAGCTTCTTAAAGAGGACATTATTTTAATGGAGCTAAAGGAAACAACTACTTTCCATAAAATCCAAAATTCATAACCACTTTGGCCCTGCATGCAGTGAAGCCAACTACAGGTGTACCTCAGTGGCTGTATTAAAGCTTCCCTTTTGGTATGAATTGCAAAAATTTATGCCTTGGCAAAGTTTACATATTCAAGAGACAAAAATCAATGACAATGAAAGACTGGTTTATGAAGAATGCATACTCCCCATGAATCAATTTGAGTTTATTGAACAGAAGCTCCAGAATTGTAGTCTTGTGAGAAACCAAGCCAGTCCTTAACACTACTTTCTCACACAGAGCAAATTTCACTTAAAGTTTAGAACATGGTAAAATTTAACATCTTCAGAAGTCAGTGAGAGTTCTTCTGTTGACCCTGTGAGAATTGCCACACAACCCTGTGGTCAGACCAGAGCTAGGATGTGCTGCCTTGTGGAGTTGAAAGTTTAAAATCAATTAAGTATCCCTTGGGATCATTTGTGTTAAATACTCAAATAACAGTGTAGTGCAGTCAGGTAATTAACTCAGAGAAGGTTTACATTAACTTTTTCAGCATTATGCTACAAAAAGACATTTATCTTTGGGAGTATGTTATAACCTTATCCTTAGACACAGCATGAATTTGGGTGTTTTTTTTAATTCAGTAACATAAGACAGCTTCTAACTTTTGAATCTCTTACCATTCAAGACATCAAAAAGAGCTGGAAGTGGACTGACCTACACAAAAATTGTCATTTTGTAAATCCAGAAGTCAGAATTAAAGCTTCTAAAGGAAAATAGGAAAACAGTTTTTGCAATTTTAGATCCATTTTAGACCTGGTTTAATGTTCCTTTTAGCCTTTTCTCATAGGCATTACTCATATTAGCCAGAATGGACCAATAGACAGCTGCACACTCTCACTGAAATCCCGTGGTGACAGAGTTCCAGAGAGGTTAAGTGGACATCTGTCACTTGGTGTGTGACAGAAAAAGCTACAGCTAGCTGCAGTCAGCATCAAGGCCTTAGAGTTCTCAGTTTCATGACAAAACAAATACATGATTTCCTGGTTTAATTTGTTTTCCCTTAAAATTGGAATTATTTTTCTTTTGTCATATTTGTATCTCAATAAATGCAGTTTCAGCATTTTTCAACTGATCTCTCAGTGGAATATAGGGTGTGCTTGTCCCCCATGATCCAGGTCTTTTTTCCCAATAACTCCAGCAAACATTCTGAAAGTTTTGTTCATGTTTATAACTGGTTTCTAACCAGTCAATGCCACACTAATGCAACTTTATTTAAAGGCCCCTTCAGACACCTCTCTCCAACTTCAAATTACACATTCTTTTAAATCCAACTAATAATAGAGGAACAGTTAATTGAAATTAATATATTCAAAGATCATTATTTACAAGTTGCATCTAATACTCACCAGTGTGGAAGCCATAACCAGAAGTACTGTTATTCACTCACTGTAATTAGATTTCAAATCATCAGCTGTCTTCCAGCATGTATTAAAAAGTATTGTAGGGAGGTGTGAACCCTTGCCATTAAACTGTCCATTTCACTCTTTGAAGGAGTTTTGTGCCATTATCCTGCTCTGAAGTAGGGAATTTATATTTCAAGTCCCTCACACCCAGCAGAGGGCATCAGCTGACTGCAAACCTGTCCGTGAGTTCCATGGTGCAAGAGAAGTGTTACCCACAGCCATGAGGTTGCAATGTAGCTGACTCAGGTACAAGATTGGTGCTTAAGAGAAACTGATTTTATTTTGGGGCTTTATAAGATCTTCACACCCAATCCCCAAACACCTCGATGACTACTAGTTCTTTAAGAGGAGATCAACACCTTTTTATAGATACATTTGCATGTTACATTTCACTATGAAAGCTTGGTTTAGAGCTCCTGCCTGAATATTGCCTTAGAAAGTTTTCCATTTTGCCAGTGAGTGCAGGGCTCTGCTATGAGTGCCTTCTTGGCTACCCAACACTGCATTTCTGACATGCACAGTGGTGCTTCTGCCAGTGGCACAGAGTCATGTATGTCCTCTTCCCCAGACAAACAGAGGAGTGCTCGGACAGCATTCTACCAGAGTAGCTACAGCAGGAGCCAGAAGCAGCCTAGCTTAAGGTGTTGGGCTAGGCTAGGGAAAAGACAAGAGAGACAGGGAGTTTCCTTGGTTCTCCTACCATAATTAAGTGGTGAGAAAATTGTCCTAATTCTTCTCTTCTACCCTCAGCTTCCTTCACATGTACTTGGCAGAGGATTAAATCTGGATCACACACTAAGAGACTTGCCTTTCTAAGATCTAGTTAGGGCAGTATTAACAACTTGTGTCATAAGCTCAGTTCTCCATCTCACCCACAGATGTCAGCATTACCTACTACAACCTCCTGAGAGCGGGTCTGTGCAGGGCTCCAGCCTGCAACCAGAAGTAAAAGCAAATCTCTTCTATCTTCTGATTTCCTCCTTGTTATTCTTCCCTTTTTTCTTGCAGTCTAACTGATAAGTCTACCTACTTTTAAATTTATTGTTTTAGCTGCTGAATTAGAACCATGAAGTAGACAATATTAGTTAACGTATTAAAATTTATATTTATATTTATATTTATATTTATATTTATATTTATATTTATATTTATATTTATATTTATATTTATATATAAAATATGTATACACCAGCAAGCACCAGCTGTGCAACCTGGGTAAGCTGGTAACCAGGACCATCAGAACTTTGAATTCTCAGTGACTTCTCTTTGAGAATTTAAGATCCTATTTCATTCACAGCTTTTAAGGCCTCACAAGTCATCTGAGAAACCTTTTAACATAACTACTTTGCTTAAAGGTAGAAAATAAGATTTTACCAAATTTAAGTAACATAAGTTTTCTTAATTCACTATTTCTTTTTCTAGTTAATCCTGCATTAAAATACCTTATAACCCAGGTGAGAATGAGTTTTCTTCTCAATTCATCCATTTTCTATTGTAAGTTTGTACCACACAATAAAACATCCCAAAACCCACAAACAACTAAAAACCCCACCATCAAACCTCCAAGCTGCTCCTTTCCTTCTGTTTTATAGCATGGTAGTGCTCTCCAAGCTGACTTGCTTGTCAGTTTTCAATCAGATGGGCTGTATCTTGACAGTTGACTTCAATGCTCCTGGAACTTCTCTCTTGACAACCATCTCTTTTTAGTAGTCATTATAATTAGAGTGATTATATTTTGGCTTAGTTTTCATTTGTTACCTTTGTGCTGCTTCCTGGGAGTTTCAGTTCAATCTCTAAGAAAAGCGAAAAATCAGAGCTACTTCTCTGTTAAATACACTTGTGCAGGATGCCTAACCTCCAGCAGGTTCCTTAAATTGTACAGGCTCCTTAGAACACTTTTGAGAGAGCCCCAAATCTCAGCTGTGCTGTTCCATGTCTCAGTAGTGAGCTCCTACTAGCAGTCCTGGGGACTTGAGTGAAATTGCTTAGAGCAGTGAGGGAGCCAAGCAAAGAGGTCCTTTCTGCCCAGGTGAAATGTGTATAATAAAATGCTGAGACTGACAGAACTGTTTGGACAAAGAAACCATTCACCCTCGCAGGTTATGTGTGAAACAGGAGAAGAGACTGTGCCCAAGACCTTATGATCCTAAGAAGCCACTGTGGAAAGCAACTACAGAGTGTACAGTGTACACCTAAAATAAAATCACCTCTGTTGTGGGATTCCCAAAATAAAATGCTGGGTAACGTTTATAGGATTGTTCCCTAAAGATCCAGAGAAACCTGAAGTGCTCATGATGTGTTATGTGCCAAATGCCTGGATCTGAACTTTATGTTTCCCTTTGGAGTTCAGAATGCAGCTTGGAGATGGGGACAGGGCAGCCAGCCATGCAGAAGTAGAACAGATGACTTTTCTTGTGATTTCTGTTGGATGTGGTCAGTATAAACAAACTGGGTAGAAAGCACAGTACCTTATACTAATGAAAGTTGGTTATATCTCCAGATAAAACCAGAATTTTATTTTTCACAAGAGGTTTTCTTCCTATTGGGTTTGAAGGTTTGGTTTTGCTTTTATCAAAAACCCCAAAAAGGCCAAATTTATCCAGCCTAGTCTGTGCCAACCACCTCTGCTTTATGACTCACTCCCCTGTGTTAATTTCTTGTCTGTGAACTGCTGACTTTTTGAAGTAAAGATTGGGCTGGCTCTGGTTTGGAGCAGGTGAGGATGCAGGGCTGCTGTCAGAGGACATCTGCCATAGGAGCTGCTGCAGAAAATGTCTGCAATTTCTTCTGCAGTGGGAGTGGGCTGCAACACCCAGCTCTGTGTGCACACCCCATCCCAGCCAGGCACCTCTGACCCAAACTGGGCTAACATGGTTTTCCTTGTCTACCCTCTGTGCACATCCTGACTTCTCAGTTTGAAGTACTGTTTTTGCTCCAGAGTGGCAGACCCTAGCTCACTAACATTGTATCTGTAACTTATTTCATTTTTATCTGCATAGTGCTCCAAATGGTCCAAGGCTGATTCAGGTCTCAATAACCTGTATGTATGCACACATGTGCTTGTAGGACTGCAACGTGGAGTTGATCCAGCCAAACTGGGTGGAGCTCCTCTCTCAGAAATACCAGATGCAAGTGGCATGGATATAAGTTGTCACTGCTCTGGATTTGTTTGAATCTGCCCAAGAAGGAAGAACTAAAGCACACTTTTCTGCCTAAGTGTGTGTTCTGTCCCATAGGGTATGAGGAAAGAGGACCTGCACTCCATTGACTTCTACTGGCCTTAGTGATTATTCAAATAGTTAGATGGAAGGCTGGAAACTGTGCTTCTGCATCTTCTGCTTCAATGTAATTTTAAAGGCCCATCCATCACTCTGGTACAGCTGTACCCAGCTCAATATTTAGATACCACCACGTGCAACAGAGACAGCTTCTGGAGGAGCAGAGCTGGAGCCCTTTCCTTTTCCCATCTCTTCTTTCCACTGACACCACTAATTTCACAATATTATCTTTCCCACCCAGCACTAGTTGCTGATGCTTCTCACATGTCCAAAATTGCTACTGACATTTCAATTTTGTTTTATTTTTCTCTTTTCTTTGATAGAATTACAGAGAACATTTATATTTGAATAAAAAGCAAATAATGCATGTCAGAGTATGCATCAGGGAACATCAAATTGGTTTTTTCCAATTACAACTCTATTTCAAATAGGGTAATGCAATTAAAGGATAATTACTTGAAGTGCAAAGCCAAGGTTATGATCAGAAATGGTTACCCTTTCACTTCAAAGGGCTGTCTGACTAAATAAAACATCCCTGTGGGGCAAGTTGCTCTGAATTTCTGCAGGTATCCAGAAGCAACATGTCTGGCACTACAAGTAGAGTGGCTCTTCCAGTATAAACTACCATTTTAGGAAAGGGGACAAATATAAGTGGCTTTAGCACTTTATTCAAGATAGGATATTAATTAATAATATAGTAGTACTTTTTAATAAGCAGCATCATAACACACTTTTAAATAGTAATTATGGTAAACTAGTAATACTTCCTTAGCAGTGAGCTTAGTTTGAGTTGTCATTGCTTTGATGAAAAATCAGCAACATGATAAAGTAGCAGAAAGTTAATTCCAGTGTTCTCCACGCTTTGCTCACTGAGCAGCTTATCCCAGCACTGCAGAGGAGCCGTGCCCAGGGCCAGGGGGTGCTGTTCCCCAGCAAAGGGATCAGGGGCGGTGGATGAGCTGCAGAGCCTCAGTCCCTGGCTGGAGGCTCAGCCCACGGCAGGTGTGGTGACCTCCTGTTGGCATAGGCAGGTCCAGGGGCCCAAACAACCTGGCGCTGGTGATGCTGCTCTGGGTTTTCATTCCTGTGTCCCAGGCCAAAACTGAATGAAACAAATACTTGTGTACTGCATCCTGAGGGGCCCTTCACCTGCCTGCAGGAACACATTCCCTGTCCCTTCAAATGGCAAAGGACCTCAGCCTGAAACACTGCCAGAGGGACCTCTCACCTCCCTGCATTCTCCTGTACTCAATCATGGCACTATGGAGCCATGGAGACCAGCCTAGGAAGGAAATTGGGGGTATCCCCTACCCCATGGAGGGGCTTTCCCTCTGCAGTTTGGCTGCCTCCTTTAGGAGTGTTGAGGTGAGCCAGAAGTTTTCAAAAGTGCAGGGTTCCTTTTCCAGAGCTGATTTCATCTCCTGGAAGCAGCACAGCAATGCTGTACCCCGGCTCATCTCCAGGGGCCATTCCTTGGGAATCCAGCCATGAGAAAAGTCAAATTGTGCCAGCTGTGCCACCCACATGGAGCACAGAACTCAAAATTACTTTCCTGTGACACAAGCACAGGTTGCTAACTAGCACAAAGCATTGCACTTCATCAGCCCCTGTGTCACTGCCAGTACCCTGGGCGATGGGGCTTTTTCCTTCAGCTGGCTCAGAGAAGGCTAAAGAGGATCTAAAATAGCTGGTAACTATGGGAGGTGTGGTTATAAAGGTGAGGGTGCTCCAAATTTTATTCAGCTAAAGTCATGGACTCCCACCCTTCAAAAGTCCAAAACTGCTGGAAAATCCTGCCTTTCTTCAGAAGCCTGTCTGCTGCTATAATGCTTCAGTGTTGGGAATGATTAGTAAGGTTTGGCCAATCTGTTTTATTTAAGTGCAGGAAATAAAGCAGCAATCCTTTATTATTAGCTGCTTTGTTGGACTGGTAATAGTGCCTCAAAAGGGTTGGGACTCCAATTTGCTCCACTTGGAACCACTATTTGCTGTGAGAGCACATGGTCTCATTTCCTACAAGGGTTTCAGTGGAACAGGGACTGAGTCTTGATCCTGCTTCATTTGTCTTTATCTTTTTTCTGGAGGTGGCTGACAGGTAATGCAAAGTACCTGTCAACTGCATCATGGGAGCAAGCCTTATTGCAGTAAATGTCCCAAACCACTTGGGTGAAAAAGCAGTGTTTTTGACTGTGCCCACTGGCTTTCCCCTGCCAAGGCCCCAGAAAAGGAGTTTCATGATGTTGTCTTGGGAGGCAGCTGAGCCCCACAGAACTACACACCCGAGATAACACAGAAGGGGTTTAGCCCTTGGTACTGTTAATCCCCTTGTGCTCTTCTAATGAGAAGCCAGATGGTGAAACTAAACATAGAGAATTTGTTTTGTAACATTAACATTTTAAACAAATATAATATTAATAACAATAGTAAGACAAATATAATAGTAATGGTGATGATAATAGTTATAGTAATCATAACATATTTATATTAAGTGATAAATTGTTTTATTTCTCATGTCATACTTCCAAAACATTTATTTTGCCTACATCCCACAGTACCTGAGGTGGACAAAGATTGTCCTCTGTTTACACACTAGGCAAATGGGGCCGAACAGCAGACCAGGAAATACTGAGCCCTATGGAGCAAACAGAAAGTGGAAAAGCAGCTGAGGTAAAGCATTTCCCTCATTCCCTGGAGGTATTTCCTATCTCAGTAACTGGAGGAATAATAAGTAAATAAATACAATGTCTTATTTAGCTGTGTTGTTGTTGGAGCCCTTTGTCTGTAGTGTACTCAGAAAAAAACTTTTGGATTGATCTGGAGTGCACAAACCTATTTTCTATTAAAGTGTATTAATGCCAGGTTCTGTGCAATTAGTGAAAAGTCAATTCCCATTACTAGTTAACATTATTGAGTATCTGCTTTCTTTAATAAAAGCCTATGTCCAGCATAAAGACAATAAATCGATAAGCAGCCACTTTCTAAATCTATTCTGTCTCCTCCAAAAATGCAGAGAGAGTGCTGCCGTTTGGAAGTCAGAATGGATTTAGAAGAAGAGATCCTCTGCAACTCCATTTTTCTTTGAAAAAGCCTTTGCTCCTTTTCAAGAGCTGTGCATGTGCAAACTGGTGTTGGAGTTTTACATTCATTCAGCAGCATCTCAGCCCAGGCTGGCAGAAATCCTCCATGGAATTAAGGAGTCTCACAGGCTGAAATCATATAAAACCCTCATCATTTCTTTTACTGTGAGGGTGGTGAAGCACTGGCACAGCCTGCCCAGAGAACTTGTGGGTGTCCCATCCCTGGAAGTGTTCAAAGCCAGGCTGGATGGTGTTCTGAGCAGCCTGATGTGGGGGTCTTGGGCTGGTTAGATGTTGCCTTTCCATGGAAAGGTCATGGAAAGTAGTTGCATCCTACCAAGATGGCAGAGACTTCTGAGTGCAAGGAGCACCTGAATGCTTAGCTAAAAATCAGATGGAGACAAGTGACAAAGATCTGCTTGGTGCATTTTTATGCTACTGTGTGCAGGTTTCATGTCTGGTTAACCCTCAAATAAATGAGGAATATTATTTGAAATTAACAAAAATTAACTAAAATAGGAGGATAAAACTTGTTTTTCCTGGGTCAGAAAAATGAAAGCTAAGCAAGAATTGAGAGGAAGTGTGACAGATTTATTTTTCTGCTCCTGATGTTTCTTTAGTTTACTGTTGGCTTTCACTTTGAGCATGGATCTGCAAAACCCCAAAGGCTGCTGCTCGAAAGTGAATCAAAGGCAATTAAAAGGCAGCCTTTTTTTAAAGTCAGTAGCCTTTTTTGCTGTTAATGGCACCTGCAGAACCAGGGGGAAAGGAGTGACTGGGTGGCAGAAGAAGCTAAAGATGGCTAAAGGAAAGCAAATGTATTTTCCTTCATTTGTTACAGAGAAGGAAGGAAATAAAGCTGCTCTGCCTGTTTTAATGATTATTTGCTAAACATCCAAGCAGCTGAGTTGTTAGTCAGAATGAATGTAGATGAAATTCAGACATAGACAAAGCTATTTGTAGAAATTTGATTTTTATAGACACATTGGCAGTACTTTTTTTCCCAAAAGAATTACATTTTGATTTAGCTGAGGAAAAGGAATTATATTATGTGCTTTAATTACACAATTGTGACTCACACTTTGTTACAAATACTGAGCAGTGAAAATGGAAGCAAAATGCAAGCTATCTGTTAGGTAAACATGTTCTTTTAAACTGTTGACTGAATTTGAATAATGAATAAATTGGAGGAAATGGCAATCTGCTTGTGGAAGTTTCAGAAAAATAAAGAAGGGCTAAGCTCAAAAGGTAAATTATTAATGTTGGTATATTCGCTGTGCTCCTGTTATTTGTAACATAGGAAATGTGATTTGTGTGTATATGTCATTTTAATATTAACTCAGTTGCCAGCTCAGATCTAAAATAATGAGACAGATGCAAGTCTTTCATTTCCAGAGAAGCATTTTTAATGCAAATGAAATCAATATGGTAAAACATTCTGCCCACAGAAGAGTTAAAGACTGGGGTTTGGAAGATTTTATACTCTTCATCTTTTCCACCTGTGGTGGGATGGACACATGTACACATGGAAGAGGATGATGACACAAGCTTCTGCTTCTAAGTTCAGCACATGCTGGGATCTTATCTGCAGTCAGTTTGATCAGGAGGAACTACAACACTATAAACAAGAGAAAAAAACCCAAATACTTAGACACAGCTGTGTACAGCTGCAGGGCTTGAGAATTAGTGAGGGCTAACAGCATTGGTGGGATGCTCTTGGGGAAGCCTGCATGTCAGCAGGAATGCTGCACAAACCCTCTTTTTTACATTTGCAGCCCTTCATTACTATTCATAAATACAAATCCCTATTCCCCTTTTTAAAAAAATATATAAATATCTTCAATTGCAAGTGCAGGGATAAAATTTTATTAAATACAGTTGTGAATTACAGTTGTATTTTTATTTATTTGAGTGTCTTGTTAATTTTAGATTTGAGTGTTTTGTTAGCTTGGCTTCAGTGTGATTTTAGTACTTGCAGATGGCAACTGTGAGGCAACACTGGGTCCTGAAGTTTTATATTTTACCCCAGCAAATAGACAGATCCACTGCCACTTTTCAGGCTTTGCCAGCAGGCCTCTGGCTGGGAAAGACCATGTCTGAGACTGAGAAGGTTCTCTGAAGCTGCACAAGTCAAACTAAACCCAGCCAAAGCTGCTCTGTGTGTTGTTGAAGAATCATTGACACCGAAAAAGGGGCAATTTATCTCTTTCCCAGGCTATGTTTCATACCTGTGTGAGCAGGTGTGCTGGAGGTGCCCATGGACTCAGCCGTGATGGAGGAGCAGGCGACCTCCTCACACACCTCTGCCTGTGGATTTCGGAGTGCTCAGGGCCAGGCCCTGCACCACAGCCCCCATGGATGCTGCCTGTGCAGAGGGCAGGGCTGTGAGCTCTGGGGAGGCCTCTGGAACACCACTCATGGTACTGCTGGATGTCCTGGGAGCTCAGAGGGCTTGAGCTGTGCTGGCTGCACCACACAGCTCACCCCCAGTGCTGCTGACACACACACACACACGTCCAAGCCAAGGCATGTTTAAGTTTCCTAATGCACAGGCAGGAAATGCCAGTGGTCTGCTAAGTCTTAAAGGCCACAACAGTAGAGAAACACTTAGGTCCTCTCCTGCTTAGGACCTAAATGGGTCCATCTAAATTATCGTGGAATTTTCCTTGGACATCAAAAGGAAATGGCAGACTGGGTCTCGTCTGGCTTTGAAGCTGCTTAAAACAAGGAGGGAAGCCCCCAGTTTTTGAATGAAATCCCCTAGGAAGCTGGGGAGATCCCTCAAGAGAGCAGATCTCCCTGCATCCCTGCATGGCTGCAGTTCCCTCTCCCTTGTGCCTGGTGCATTTGCATCGGAAAGGGAAGGCTGTGAGCAGGCCCAGCCACCCGTGCCCCTGTGGAGCAGCATCCATGTGAGCAGGAAAGGTCAGCATTCTTCCAGCTCTGACGTGTTCAGCCCACTCGAGGAGGAACTCAAGCCCTGCTGAGGTCTTCACTTGTGGCCTTTCCAGAGACCTGTGCAGCGTGGCCTTGCTCCAGGTGTGAATGAGTGTAATGCACAGGGGAGGCAAATTTGATGGGCCTATCCCTGTCCACTGCACATATGAGCTGGGATTTTGGCTTTCGAGACATGGGAAATCCACAGCACTGGGTATAAGTATACACCTTGCCCTGGATGGTTATTTTGGACCAGTGTCTTAGATCAGAGCAGCTCTGTGGTGACAGGTAATGGCATGAGAATAAAATAACTCTCACCAGCTCACCAGTGTAGGTGACCCATGTAGGAAAATAATATTGTCGGGCAAATTTCAGGTCTTATTTTCTTACCTCAGGAGGATAGCAAATCAGGTTCAGTTACAGCTGGATAAAAATGCCTTTTTATTTAACTCAAAGGGTGGTGGACTAGAGGTGAAAACACTAGGGTTTGGTCCACCTCTTTTCTTTACAAGGCTGTACAGGTCTTCAGACATACAGCCTGTGCTGTCTCAGGGTGGATCCAGATTTCACACTGTGCTGATGTTGCTGAGTTGCCCTCCACAGAGGCCAGGAGTATGCTGGATTCCTAAAGGCTTAGAAGTTTCCTCTCTTCTTATTTTCCATGGTGCTGATTCTGTATTCCCCAGAGGCTGCTTGTTAACAGCACACACCATGGCCAAAAATTAAAAACAAAAAAAGAGGAGAGGGGTGGGGAGAGGGGAGGAAGTATGAGAAAACAAGACATACCTGCAGCAGTCCTTGCTGTATATTTTCCCTCTGTGTCCCACCGACAGTGTCATGCAGAAGGAAAATTGTTCTATCAGTGACTATGTTAGATTCATGACCCCACCACAACCTTGAATTGGCCTTTAGTTGTCGCTGATGGGAACTGAAGAACAGCTCCTGTCGACATGATTGCTGCTCTCCAATGAATCAGAACACACAGGGCACAGAGCAGCACATTAAACTAGCAACAGAAATATATCACTGTACTTTTATATAGATGTATTGCTTTTGCCCAGGCATATAAATGATTGGGCTATCCACTTATTTTTTTTCCAAGGACTATAAATTAAAAATAAGCTAAGGGTTTGGAAATTATGTTCTGTCTCTTTCCCCCCTCCCCTTCTCTCTCTTTTTGTTTTTTTTTGTCTTCAAAGCGGGGCAGCTATTTTAGGTCTACAGTAAAACATTTTAAAGGTAATCTTGCTGCCTATGTCTACTTGACCATCCTTTTTTTTTTCTAAGAGAAATCTACCAGTGCAGTTCTTGCTTAGGTAATTTAACACTTCAGTTTGATCACACTTACTGTATGTATGGATCCCCATGCTACTTCTGCTGCTAATGAACACCTACGAGGCTGTATTTTTTCATTTGGTAAGACAAGTTTCTGAAATGGCACAATCTATGTGTGCCAGGTGCTGGGGTCTTTCCCGAAACCAATACTTTATGAAGTAAGATTATTTCAATATACTTTGACCAAAGGTCACTTTGACTTGAAAGTTAGTTTGATGCACTGCTGCATAATTCAAGGTAGTGCCTCAAAAATGGAAATGTTTCACCATTGAACTGCTTTTAATTTTTGCAACTTTCACTGCTTGCTGATTGAATCATCTGTTTAAAATACCCCTTTAAATTGGATATCACCAGATCTGCAAAAACTGGGATACATTTTGTCCATTGCACATTTCCAGTTTTTTGCAATTTATCACTTACCAGCTTTGCAGCCAGATGTAGAAGCAATAAGAAAGCTGCTCCCCTTGCATTCTACCCCCAGCTTAGGGAATTTTATTTCAAATGAAAGGCAGAACAAGAGTTCAGGGATCCATTTGTTGTCGTCTGAGGCCAAGGCGGGCAGGCATCAGTGTTTTTTCCAGTCCTGGAAACCCTTGTCCAGGTGAGCAGCCCCTGGCTGTGAAAGTAGAACAACTGACGACCACAGGGCAAATATTTCCTACAAGAATCTGTGGGACTGAGCTTGCCAGATTGTTTTCAGCTAGTTTTTTTAATGTGTTGTAAAAGACCTTTTTAACTTTGCTTTTCTTGGACTACCTGCTAAAGGAGTTTGGTGGTGACCACATGCCCATGTACTGGATAAAATGGTTTTGCTGGCCACAACCATATGACCTGGTCAAAGAAAATAAATGATCTGGTCACAGCTATTTCCCCTCAGTCATAAGCACGATAATAGTGTTTCCCCTGTGCCTTTTCACCAAGCCCTGGGTGATTGAACCTTTACTGTGTACCACTTCCTAGCAAAACCAGTAAGGTATAAATGAAAAACTGGCCTCATTATTATGTCTTTAAAAGACCAGTAATTTCTAGAACTAATGATAATATGGTCTCAAGGCCCACAATTAACCCAGGGCTGATGGGTGAAGGGCAGCAGTTCCTCTTTGCTGTATTTTTTCAGGAAATGGAACCACAGCTGTAGGATAAAGGACTTAAAGGATAAAGGAGGTGATCACCTACTTGGAGACCAATGCTTTGCTTGTCCAGAGGAGCCAGATGTCAGGCTTGGACTCTACTTTCACTCTGCCTCCAGTCAGCCAGACCCATCTCCCTGTGGATTCAATCCCTTTCAAAGCCCACCTGACCGTCTGTCCATGCTGGCATTCTATGGGTCATGGATAATGCTGATAACTGGTCCTCCAGATTTAAAAAAAGAATGTCATTTTATTTAAAGAAAAATGAGACTTTCTTTGTGGTTAAAAGGCTGCCCCAAAGCATACCTCTCCCCAGTACCTGTGCAATTTACCTCATGGTCTTGGGAAAGCCAGGTAGCTGGTACTTGTTTGCTGAGCTGGGGAATTAGGAAGTTTGGGACGTCTTTCTTTTTTCATTTTCATCTTTTTTCATTTCAGAATTGTTGTAAGTCTTTACTTTCTAACAGCTTTAGCATATCCTAATTGTTTACAAACTAACTTTTAAGCCTGACTGGTGCTAAGGTCTAGACCTAATGGAGTTTCATATCTCAGGATTTGCTTCTGAGCCACTTTAGGCTCTGAGGATGAGTCTATTTTCATTGCCCTCCTGGCAGGCTTGGAGGGGATCTCCTGGCTGCAAGGAGAATAAGAGCATTTCTCCCTCTCTGTGCCCTGCAGAGAGTGATGCCTTGGAGTAGCTACCTATAACAGAGGCTAGACAAGATTAGGAAAATAAAGTGGATATTTATTAAAGACTTTTAAACAGGTATACCTGAGGCAGTCAAAACCTTCTGAGGCTACACCCAAGATGGACAATGCTCATGAGCTTTTCAGACTGATACAAGAGGGGGCAGAGCCACAGCTTGTCTTTTGCTCTTCATGAAGAAAGGGACAATCTCTTGTTAAGCTGGGGACCAGCTCAGTTATTTCCCTCTAGAGAAAGGGGACTATAAGACTGTAAGGCCAGTGAATCTCTGCCAGCTCTGGGGGGGAACATGCCTACATTTTGTTTTCTATAAAATACTACATCACTTTCTAATCAGGTCTTAAAAGGCCAGGAAAAGCTCTTGAGAGCAGCCACAGAAAAGAAAGAATAAGACTCTAGAAACTGTCTCAAAATGGGATAGTGGTAGCCAGTGAGCAGCACAGGTTCCCAGCACAGTGTTCCATGCCCAGAACTGTTTACATCCAACTGTAACTCAAACTTGCTCTTGATCTTAAGTGGGGTGAAGTTTAAGTGATCAACACTTCTGTAAATGCCAGGCCCCAAAATCAGACAAACTTGAAATACTCCCACCCACTAAGTATCACTGGCACTTGAAGGACACATAGAAAGTCACTACTGAAAGGTGCTAACTTTTCTGATGATAATGAATTAGTTTTCTGACTCCTTGAATGCTTTGTCAGCCCAGTCAGGAGATTGTTTATAGCACAAGTCTGGCATTGCTGCTTACTTATTGATGTTATGAATGTCCATAATTTTATTTAGGGTTTAGGTTATCACCAGATGTTGAGATTGTACTGGGGGGGGGAAATCTTGCATTGTCCTCACCTGATCTATTCAACTGTTCCTCCAGCAGCTCACGTGAAGGGGAAGGTTGACAAATTCCTGATATCAAATCCGGCTGTCAGAACAACATGGGGTAATAGCTGTCCTTGTCAAACAGGCCAATTAATTCACCAGTATGTCAATGTAGGTGTAATTGATAGACTCCACATTCTGGCTGAGTAATGAAAGTCTAAAACCTTACTAAGACCATTTCACCTCCTAAGAGACTCTGTAATCTCACCTGAGCTGTCAGTGTTGGGGTGAGGGGCACTTAAAGAAATCCAACAAACAAAACAACAGTTTGCTGCAAGAACAAGTAGAGGTTTCATATGAATCTTCATTTTAAAGGTAGAAAAGGATGTGAAAAGAAAGACTATGGAGCAATGCCATAATAATTTCGAGTGACAGTTTTATTCAAATACTGCTTGAAGTCAAATAGAAAATACAATTAGAGGAATTATTTCTCTGTGAGAACCCATGTGTTCTGGAGTCTTTCTGTCAATGAGAGAGCTGCTTTTAGAAGAAAATGTGGCCATTGTCTTAAAGAGTTGTGGAAAAGCAGTGTCAACTCAGCAGGCTCATTAGCATAATCCTTTGTCTGACTTCAAAATATTTGTTAAGAACTTCTAAAACAACAACAAGAAATTGCCATTAGAGTTCCCTGACTACTGTGCTGACTCATCTACTTGCAATGTAGATTTTGGTTTAATAAATGGCTTGAGGTCTTCTGGCTTTAGAGAACAGGTTTTATGTTAGGCAGTCATTTTACCCCAAAAAACAGAAAAAACCAAACAAACACAACAAACAAAACAAACAAAACAAAACAAAAACCCCAAAACTTTCTTCTTTATCACCACAGCACAGGGATAAGGTTGCTGGACCTACAACCAGGCACGTGCAAGACCATGGCATGTGCAAGCCAGAACAGGTCTGCCAGGGGATGAGCATTCAACCATGGACTCAACAGCATCATCATAAAATGCAGAAAAAACTCTGCAGAAAAGGCTAAAAGCCACACAAAACAGCATAAAAAATAATTATAGCATGAAAAAGGACTGACATTCTCTAAAATCCTGAGTTAAGTGGGTGTTGCTGTGCCACATGTTTGAAGAAGTCCTGTGCCCCTGCCCACGAGTTCAGGGAGGATGATGGCAGCCTCCCATCCCACAGCCACCCCTCACACACAGCCAGATGTTCTGTGCAAGAATGTATAACATCTCGGAGCTCCCCAGGGAAGGTACATTCCTCTGCTGAGCCATGAAATGTGTCTCACCCTCTTCCAGCACGCTGCACTGCCTCCGCTGGGCTGTCACCGCTGGGGGTGCTGCAAATGCATCGAGGCTCTTTGCCTTGAGAAATACCTGCAGGCTAGAAAGAGCAGGGGCAGGGCCAAGCCTGCTTCTCTGGGCTAGCACAAATTGTCAACAGGAGCCCCAAGGAGGGAACAAAGCTACCCGGGATTTTAATGGATGCGCTGAGAGTCTGAAGTAAAAGAACAGATCTTCTAAGATAATTTAGGAGAGCTTTTTCTCGGGGGGGGGACTGCTGTATTGGTTCTTTATGGAGTTCAGGAGATGATTGAGGGACATTACAACCACTGGCAATGATGAGAAAAGCAGATGAAAATGGACCAGCAATGCTGGTAGCTCTGCTTTCCTGCTTCCTAGGATTTATGTACTTACCGATGTATTTAATACTTGGTGATCAAAAGAGTTCAAATAGTGGTTGTATTAATGATTTCAGCATAACCTCTAAATCCCAGGATGGCAGTAGAAATCTTCAGCTTGGTCTTCATCTCCTGACATTTTTTATTAAGAGCAAAATTAAGCGCTGTTGCCTTATGATAAAGCTGCTTACAAAAGTGTGAACTGTGGCACTGCTGCCACAGTGAGCATACACTGTGCCCTGGTCTCAACCCTAGTCACACCAGTCAGTCCTTTCCAAAAAAATAATTACTATGTGATAATATCCTCATTGATATATATATATACATATATATATATATATATATATTTTTTTCCCCCCCTGATATTTTGTTAATTCTTACCTGGTCTTTACAGCCTATGGCTCTGACTGTGCAGAGTGATTCACCTTATTGCCTACATTTGTTACAGTGCACTGCTGTGTTATATACTGCCAACTGCTTTGGTCCTAAATTACCACTCTTCCTGTTTTCTCAATAAATGTTTGATAGCCATTAAAGATACCTGCAGGGCTCCTAGCTCATACAAGTATTATGCATTTTGCAGCAAAACCTACCTTATTTTGGAGTTTAGCTTATCCGTGATCTGTGTTCTGTGGCCAAAGAAATATTAATGTGCCTCAAAGTAATAAGGGAATCATCTCACCATTACTCTTCTTCCCTTCCTCCCACACATTCCCTGAAGTATATTGATCTTTGATGTGCTTGCTTTCTTGAGCCAATTTGAAGACAAAGTGTCTAAATCAGGGATGGAAATAAGTGATATTTGAAGCTGCTCTCAAACCTTAAGACAGTTTATTCTGGCTTTGCTATGTAAGTCACAAAGACTACTCAGTTTCTCAGTTAGGGGTAGTGTTATCTGCTAATTAAAGGTAATGACATCCCCAAAGATGAAAACTGCCAGCTTTAGTCTTTATTTTTAAGCTATAAAATATGGCAAGATCTGATCCCAAGGGTCTTGAAGGAAGGACAGGGATTTTGGGGTTGACATGCTATTGTACTCCCCCATTGCAGGGGGCTATTAAGGACACTCCTAATGCAGAATTGGGTGATAATGCAGAAGTCAGATAAAATAGTTTCTGCAGTTCATAGTTTCTTCTCCTTCCTTACATGAGGCGCTCCAGATATCACAATATCAGTTGTGATGCAGCCTGACAAATGCTGAGGACAGGGGGTCTAATAACTCCTCTACGAGCTCACTCCAACACAGTCCCTCCACAGTGCAGGACTTGTGTTTGCTCCTGCTGAATTTTGTCAGGTTCCCATTGGCCTTTTTCTCCAGTCTGCTCCTGTCCCTTGAAGCGCTCCAAGATCTTTGGATCAAAAATGAAATGCTAATGTTATTTTAATGTTCCCACATACCATGTGAGGAAGGCAAAATGTTATACTGACAGCTCCTGCTTATTAAAATGCATCTAGGATACATCCAGAGGAAAAAAAAATGGAAGGAGGACACAGCGACAGCATCTCCATGTTCCCCCACTCTCCTGACCTCGGGTTAGTTGAGGCCCTGTTTGTATAAGATATGTGGCAGTAATATCTGAATGTTGTGGCCTTCAGTGAATGCAAGGTTTAAGATGTGAGGGGAAGACATTCATAAATTCTCTGTGATGAATGGTTGGCAGTTTCATTTGAGTACTTTCTGCGACAGATGTTTAACATTTTTTCCAAGGTGTCGAGGTTTAACCCAAGCTGGCAACTAAACCCCATGCAGCCACTCACTTATTCCTCCCTGGAGGGATGGGGGAAAGATGGGAAGGGTGAAAGTGAGGAAAAACCTGGGTTGAGGTAAAGACAGTTTAATTGGGAAAGTAAAAGCCACATGTGCAAGCAAAGCTAAACAAGGAATTCACTACCCATTTCCCATGGGCAGGTAGGTGCTCAGCCATCCTCAGGAAAGCTCTCATAATGGTGTCTTGGGAAGATAAATGCTTTCACTGAATCTCCCCTCTCCTTCTTCTTCCCCAGGTTTATATGCTGAGCCCGAGGCCATATGGCCTGGAATATCCTCTGGGTAAGTTGGGGTCAGCTCTCCTGGCTCTGTCCCCTCCCAGCATCTTGTGCCCCCTGAGCCCCTCATGAGTGGGGTGAGAGGAGAAAAGGCCGTGGTTCCATGTTGCTCATGTAATCAGGGTGGTTAAACATCCCTGTGCTATTGACACCACTTCCAGCACACATCCTCAGGAGTCCATAGCAGCCATGAGGGATAATGTTAACTCCAGCCCAAACCAGCACACAAGGACCAATGCCAGAGAACAGGAAGAGGAGGAGGTGGTTTCAGATGAACACTTGCATCCCATGGGCATGGACACCATGGCCAGCAAAGCCAGAGCAGCTGCACATGGAGCACCCAAGTCAGGAGGAAGAGGAGTGGGAACACCACTGGGTTCTGGAGTTGGCAGAATGCTGGCATTAATAGGATGTGCTTTGCTGGGCAAGGTGGAGGATGCAACGTTCCCAGCTGGCAACTGCTGGTAACTCAATGCTCCCAGCTGGAGCCTGGAGGGTGAGAGGATATTCCCAGCTGGTGGCCACAGCCTGCCTCTCTGCCTTCCCAGTGGTACATGTGGCTTCCCCACACAATGGGAAGGGGTGGGCGAAGCATAATAAAGCAGCTGGTCTATTAGAAGATAAGCTTTGTGGAGAATAGCACAAACATGCAGTATCCCCTAATCTTAAACTTTATTACCCTAGATAATAGGCTTTGGGAGTGACAACAATCAGTTGAAATGCAGAATTGTCTTAGCTCCTGCAGCACCTGCCACGTCAGTCAGTCACAAGCCACCTCCTTCCGCACAAAAAGGTGGCTGTGTGGGACCAGCAAGCTAAAAGTTTTGTTGGTTTATTTTGAAAGGGCCAGGAAAAGCTGGGCACGCTCTCTTTGCAGATTTAAGCGTGCACTCTGAACCTGCCGGGGGGGAAAAGCTAACAGGATATGAAAGCCTGCTTTCTTTACATCCAAGGATTGGAGCAAGGCTTCTTTGTCCACTCAAGCCCACTTGAAAGTGTAGGGCATGTTATTCCTACTCTGAATTAGGTCGAGTTTCCCAGTGTTCAACCAGCAATCAGAATGGGAAAACCCATGAAATCTGTTTGTAAAAGCTTTATCTGTGTCCTTTGCAGCATTTCTGACACAAAACAACATTTAGTTATCTGAGGCAGAACTCGTAAGAAGTATCTCACATGCTTCTTTTGGTGAAACAATTGGATCCACAAAGCTCAATGCACATGTGCAAGGCCCGCGCTTGTAAATGGGGAGGAACAGAGAGCTTTCAAATAAAAAGGCATTTTACTTTATAAATGGCCTTGTCCTTATTTATTTTTCAGGGCACTTTTTAAGTTAAGTTATTTCCACAGTTCTGTGATCAAAATAAAAGGGGAAAAAATAATCTGCTCACCACAAACTTTTTTTATTTAGAAGTATTTCAATATGAATACAATGATCAATAGAATAACTACAAAGTGATAGGGTGATTTTTAAATCGTGAGACATAAAAGCAGTTCTAACTAAAATTTAGAAAATTTAGAAATGCCAAGTGTTTCATCTTTGCTGGGCTCTCTGTTGCTACAAGAAGTGCCACAGAAGCTCACAGTGAAAGGGGCTGATTTAGAGATGGGGTATTTATACACGTGCTGGTTTTGGCTGGGATAGAGTTAATTTTCTCCACGGTAGCTGGTATGGGGCTGTGTTTTGGAAACAATGTGGATAATGCAGGGATGTTTTCCTTCCTGCTGAGCAGCACTTACAGTGTCAAGGCCCTTTCTGTTTCTCACCCCACCACAATAGCAATTAGATTGGGGTGCACAAGGAGTTGGGAGAGGACACACACAGGACAGCTGACCCCAACTGACCCAAGGGATATCCCAGACCATGTGACATCCTACTCACATTGAGAGCTGGGGGAAAAAAGAGGGAAGTGGGATGATGGTGTTTGTCTTTCCAAGTAACCCTTACATATGATGGAGCCCTGCTCTCCTGGGATGGCTGAGCACCTGCCTGTCCTGGGAGGTGGGGAATGAACTTGATTTGCTTTGCTTGCATGTATGGCTTTTGCTTTCCCTATTAAACTGTCTTTATCTCAACCCAGGAGTTTTCTCACCTCCACCCTTCTCATTCTCTCTCCCATTCCTACGTGGAGGGAGGGCGTGGCTGCGTGGGCTCAGCTGCTGGCTGAGGTTAAACCATGACAGTCCAGGCAGTAGGGTTAACCAAGTCTAAATTCTAAATGTTATGAATAGTAAAGATCAGTCTAGAGGGTTAGATTTCTGTACTTAGCTTTGCCCACAAATCCAGCATCTTTCCCTTTTAATGTCCAGCATTATCTCCTCTGAGGAAAATGTGAGTGGACACATAAAAAACAGTAAATTGAAACCAGCAGTGTATTTTGACTTGAACAACTATAAACAGAGAGGGAACAGAAGGTGCACTGAAACCTGCATGACTCTCTGCATGTCTCTGAAGACAGAAGAAGTCAGAGCTGAGGCAGCAGCGAGCACCCCAGCAGCCTGCCAGGCGCACTGAGTGAGTGCTGGAAAAGCATCCTCACGGCAGAGCAGATGCCAGCACCAACCTGGCTGGGAAACAAGGAAACCGAGGAGAGGAGCTGAAGAGCAGCTCTGCCAAGCTTTAGAAGAAACAGTTTTGAGTCTGATTTCCCTCAGCACAGTTGTCTTTGAAACTCCTTGTCTAGTTCAAGTGATTCAAGGGCTCCTGAGCATTTCACCAATGCGGTGGCCCTTGTGTCTCAGCAGGATGAGACAACCTCCCTCCTCAGGCGGCTCCACTTCCTCTGGTACACATGGCCAAGACACCCCAGCTTCCTTAGCAATGCCCTATTGATTTCTGCACTCTCTCCTTCCCTCAGGAATTGACTGCACTAGATCAAATTAAGAACAATCTGAGCATTTAATGGAGCTCCTTCAATATGATGAAGTTTGATTGCTTGAAGTTGAAGTTCATGATAATTGTTTATGCTGACAGCACCCTCACAGACAATAAAGCCTGGCCCTTTCCTGAGAGCCTCTGTCTCTTCATCAGGGAATTATTTTAATAATTCTGCTGTGCTTAGCTGATACACTTACTTCTCATTATTAAATATGAGAATAATGATTAGAGAACAAAATGTATTATATTTACACCAAAGGTGGTATTAAAACTCTTTATTTTGGTTCTGTTCTCACTTACCAAATAAAACCCACATGCCTAACCAGTACCAGTACCTTACCTGCAGTTTGGAGGTTAACAGCAGAACTTTTGGCTCTCCTGGATGGAGGATCAGGGCTCTCTCCCTGCTCATTTGCACAGGACTTACAAAATTCATTTGTGATGAAAATTGTGGCATTTTTGTAATGTCCAAGACATCTATCCTGAGGATTGCCTATAATCACCACTCTGAATTAATAAACAGGTTTATCTGTGAGCAGGTATTTTCATGAGTGACAGAGAAGCTGAAAATAAATCTCTTGCAAGTTCTTGAGTTCTGTTATTAAAAGCCCTCATGGCTTGGTATAACGAAAACAGTCCACAAAGTCCGAGTGTGTGTGTTTGTGGGTACCCCACAAAAGCAGCTGTCCTAACACCTGAGGATGTCTGTCAGTGCACAAAACATCAGCAGGTTTTCATTTGTGGAGTGTATACACACATACAGAGATAAAAGTGGAAACAAGATGTGTTGTATTTATACATACATATACAAATACACAGTGGTAAAGTAGCCCTCCACTTGCAGCTGCTATAAATGGAGCAGTGTAACTCCTCAGCCCTCAAAAAAGTGAAAAGGCAAAAAAAGAGAAGGCAATTTTCTGATTTTTTTTTTTTTTTTTAACTTTCTTCCCCCCCCCAAACAACTACGACAGCTACATCCATCCTACTTTTCTCTGGAACATAACTGTCAAAACAGAGCACATTTTGGGACAGCCCCACACAAAAGCTGCTTTTCTATGACAGGGAGAAAAGCAATGAATGTTGCTTTCCCACCAGGAATGTAGCACTTACCCAGGCTGGGGAATCCTCCTGTGGTGGAGAGGACGTGGCTAGGGCTCTGACACAGACTCATAAAATGGTCCTTGTGGTTCCTTTGAGCAGCCAGCCCAGCCAGCATCCCTGCTGTGTCCATCCCACTCCTCCCCAGTGCAGGTTTCTCTCTCTATGCAAGTTCTTGGTATTAGAGCTTTCAGATGCAGCAACAGCTGCCTTGCATTACACGGTGACTCTCCAGCCAAGGGACTGAGTAGAAAAATCAATCTCTTAAGCCATCTAAATGTAAAAGTTATGGGACTGAAGGAAAGTTAGAAAACATGAAAATGGAAATGAAGCTGCATGGAGGCAAGCAGAGGTTCCCTGTGGCAGCGCTCACTCTCACGCAGCAGTGACACACAGCCCAAAATTCCCTGCCCACCCCTCCAGCCGGACAGGGAAGGAGCAGCTGATCAAGGGGCAAAAGCACATTTGAGGAGTTCCCTTAGATGGCCATGTTTATTTCTTGCTTTGGCTTTCATTTGCTCTTTGTCACATCTCGGTTCATCCCTTTCAGACTGTGTGTCAAAACAGATCTTGTCTCGGAGGATTGCTCTGAAACCTAATGATGCCTTGGCTTGTTCAATACCCCTGAGGGGCCAGGCAAAAGGAGGCTGGAGCTGCCCCCAGTACATGTCAGGGTTTGCATTTTGGGGGGGAGTTGACTACTTGGAACAGGGGAGTGGTTTTTCAGCAGCTAGCTTGATGCAATGAAAGAAAAGGGCTTTAAACCTGCTTCTCATTTGGGAAAAAAAAAAAAAAAGCAAGGAGGCAGAGAGGCAAGAAGGGAGCTGCTCTATTTCTTTAAGAGAAAGAGTCTGTGTCAGCCCCTCTGCTGAGCAGTTCATGCCATTCACTGCCCTGTTCCAAGTTTCTCAGTGATACTGAACTCCAGGTGACCCTCACAGACAGTAATTGCTTTAGCATAGGTTTGACAACAACAGCAGGAACCTCTTTAAAAATAAGCAAAGCTTAAAATAAATTTCAACTCTGGAGACCTGCTCATGTGAGGAATCAAGTACATCACCTGTATTTTCCTTGATGAGTGCCACAGTTCTTGGCAGCTGGAAAAAAATACAGTTTTGAAGGGATTTCCAGTGCCTCCTGCTCCAGTGTCTAACCTGGCAGGGAGTCAGCCAGGAAAGACAGCAGGTGGCCTTTAAGGGAACCTCATGGGGATAGCTCCAGGCCAGCATCCCTGCTCATTTATCCCAACAGCTACCTTATATAAAAGTGGAATTTAGAGAAAACCAGATTTAATTGCAGTGCCTGGAATAAATATCTTTCCTTGCTTTGTAGCTGTAACACAGTTAATTTAAAATGGGTTCATCATACCTGGCAATAAATAGTACCTAAAAGCTGTTCATCAAAAATGCATTTAGTCACCCTTGCATTGGGGGAATGAAACAACTCTCTGCCCCTCAGCAGGACAAGGAGAGATTTCAGCTGCAAGTGCTGTAGGAATTGTTTGTTCTCCAAGAGGTGCCCACAGGACATACATAGAGCAGAGGCATGTCTGCAATTCCAGGGCACTTTTAGAGCATTTCCTGTTACAACAAACCACCTACACATTAGCCCTGATCCTGCAGAAGTTTAAAGAGGTGTATGTACCTGGCTGCTACACTGAATCTGGGGTGCAACTTTTCAGTAAATTCAGTAGAAAGTCACCTTCTTCAGTAGAGAAGAAAAAAAGTGTTTTACTTGAGGAGAATGCAATTTCCTTTTTCTAACCCACACAGCAGTGGCATACACAGGATGGATTTTGATTTGATGAGTAATGAAGAAGAGAACCAAATTATTTTTCCCTGGCTCTTTTTAAAGACATTTTTCTCAGTTTTCCAAGCTGACTTTCTGCAGGCAGCTGTCTCACAAGATGAGCTACTGAAAGTTAGAATGTACCTGTCCACCTGGCATAGCCTCCCCTTGTTCATGTTTTAGTGGATGGCATGTTAGGAAAAGGCTATCAGGACATTGGAGAAGAACCACAAACATGGAATTGTACATGGCAGTCAGTGAGTAATCCAGCCTCCTGTGCTTTATCCTCTTAGGAAGACTTCAAGTATTTCAAGAAAAGAATTTGCATCGAGTTCAATCCCCTATAGCAAACATATAGAAAATATGGGGTTTTAAAATTGTCAAATTTTAAATACCATTAGGTTCCAGGATGTGGTGTGTGAGGCAAGAGGAGACATAATTTCCCTGCACAGAGTTGTCTGGAAACTGGCTTCTTTTTCTTTTCCCTCCCCCTCACCAATAAAAGCCAGAATTAGATCCCAAATGTAAACTGAAATACTCACCTGACAAATACTTAGATATTCCAGGCAATTGTAAAGCAGTACTTTCTCCCATGACAAATGAAAGATCTGAATTCTAAAAAACACATACATGGAGTCTACATCCTTTGCTTGTTTTCTGATTAAATACACTTCTGCTCAATCATCACTGATGAGGTCAGTTTGGTCCAACAATTTTTGATGAGACACTGCAGTGGACTTCCTGTTGGCTTTTTATTAAATGCCTGCATTTTAGAAAAAGATTGTCTATATCAGCTTGCTAAATAACAAAACTCATGAAATTGCTTATTTTAGTCATTATTTGGATTAGTGGTAATTATGCCTGTAATAGTAAAATGAGATTTTAATGCTGATTAATGAAACTGCTAAATTGTCAAGATTGCTAGTCACAGTTATCAGTCTCTGGAGACTGTGCCCTAAAACAGTTGTCATCATATGTGTAATATGGCTTCTTTTGTAGGACCAGATGTGAAGCATATGGTGACCTATTACAATAGGAATGAGCTGTAAGTCCATGAGGGCTGAATTATATTGGACAAACTACCCAAATGAAAAAACAATGTCCAGTGATCATAGCAACTTTCTAGAGGGTGAGGGATGATGAAGGACTTGGGAAACTGCCTAGCTCAGGTAATCATTCCTGCAGTTCTGATATTCTTTCATGTTTATTTGTATCCTAGGGGAAAACTGGGGTGCTGTGCATGCAGACACACTGTAAAACATATTGCTCCTTCTTGTTCTCTTTCCTGCCCGTTTCAGGGACCCATTCCCACTGCTGGAGGGAAATCCTGTGGGGTGATGGGTGCTGGCAGGGGGAACCTGTGGGGCTCCCCAGCAGCAGCAATCCTCAAAGGTGCTGCAGAGGAGGAAATGTGCTTGGTGTTAGGAAGGACACTGGGCTAGCCAGAGCACAAAGCAGTAGGCAGGAAAATGAAAACTAATGTAATGAAACTCACTGCCCTCATATGCAGAGACACTTCTAGTGCACCAGGCACATTTTACCTCCTTTTTGCCATTGCCACTGGTGCAGGGTCCTTGCAGTAAAGCAGTG
This sequence comes from Trochalopteron elliotii, assembly GCA_024734555.1. Taxonomy (NCBI): domain Eukaryota; kingdom Metazoa; phylum Chordata; class Aves; order Passeriformes; family Leiothrichidae; genus Trochalopteron; species Trochalopteron elliotii. The sequence continues at coordinate 643,802 of JANPWX010000473.1, read as the reverse complement.
AATGGCTGCACTGAGCTCAGGAGGACCATACTGAGAGCATTTGTGTCCCCTGCCAGGAGGAAAAAGAGTAAACTTCTCTGAACAACCATATTTCCCCCTTACCCATTAACTTGACTGTTATCAAAAACTGTGCTTAGTCTTCAGTACATTGGCAGGTACAACCCAGAGCAAAATATAATGGACTGCTTTTCAGTTTTGCTACTGCCACTTTGTATTACTCCTTATATGATTCTGTCATTTTATGAACAGTTTAACCTATTTACTCATGTGTAAATGGACAGTGGTTGAAGATTAGAGAGGCTTCATTTGCCATGAAGACCTACTATCTTTTCTCAAAGAGAAAAGAACCAGCTGACCTGGATGGCAGGTCAGGTACTCCACACTGCAGATTGTGTATCAAATTGCCAGCACCGTGTCAGCCTCTGTGTAACAAATACTCCACAGCATAGATACAAGCTGATTTTTAGAGGCCAGGAAAGTTTACACAGCTATTTCAGTGACTAAACACACAAGTCAATATGCAGTAGGATTCAGATGATTCATAGGCACATGCATTGTGCTTCACAGTAATTTCTAAAATCAGTGCTGTAATTGCTGAGGGTCAAACTTCAGGCAAGATGTTCTTGTTTGAATGTATGCTTGTAGGAGGGAGTAAACTTTGTGTTATCTACTAGACACACTTCCAGTATTTCTTCCATTGTCCTGTTCTTGGGCTTTAGGACTGTTCTGTCCAACAGAAGTGCTCTTCCTACAACTTGTCAGGTCTCACTGTTTTGTGTGTGGTTTCACAGCAGCCAGCCCTGCATCCCTAACACACATGAGCAGCATCACCAGCTTCACAGAATCAGATCCCCAGAAATGCTGAAACTTCGTCCTACATTTCTGTAACCATGCAAGGCTGATTGACTGCAGCAGAAGCCCTCTTCAAATTGTCTGGCAACAGAAACTGAGGTATTTTTATTATATAGCCAAGCTTTCTGTGACAAATAGTGCTACCACAGCTTAATTGGCATTTATACAAATATTCAGGTCTGTAAATGATACTAGTGGAAGCCAGAGCTACAGCTGGGGTTGTCTGCATATGGTTACTGCACTCGGGATGGATAATTTGTTCCTTGGAAAAGTCTGTTTTCATAGTAACATGGTTACAAAGCAGCCTCTCAAGTGCCACTGTGTCGGGAAAGCACATCACAGACAGAAGGTAATGACTGCTGACACCAGACCAGCTTTCCTCTTGCTCCATATAAAAGCCAGCAAACTCTAAATCATCAGTGCAACCCTGTCGTGTACCTGCCCCCATTGTTCAGGCTTGGCTTTAAGCTGGGAACAAAATCTATCAAAATGCAGTTTCAGAAAAAAATTTACTGTGTGACATGTACGAGTCCAACTGGCTGGTCTGAACAAAAGTAAACTGGGATTAAGATTTCAACAAAGAGCACTTCCTACTGAGGAATAGTGCCTGGGGAGCTACTTCACACACACACAAAAAAAAAAACCCCAACCCTCCAACACCCCACCTTCCCTCTTCAAACGAAAGAAAAATCTGGGGTGGGATGGTCTTGGAATTGTTCCTGCCCTGGCATTTTGGCACACACCCTCAAGAAGGAAGATTATACTAAACAAGTCATAAAATATTGTTTGTCTAACATTTGCCTGTGTATATAGCCTGTGTATTTTAGCCTGGAAATCCAGTTTGTCTCTCAAATGCCCTTTCTGTTATCTATTGGTTATCATTGGTTCAAATGTTAGTTTTAATGTGAAATCTTTTGTGGGCTTTTAAATTATTTTGCTTCTCCAAATTAGGATTAGAAAGGTGGTTCATTCTCATTGTATGATCTGTCTAAATAAAAAGTTGTAAGGAACTGAACAGCAGCAAAAAGGCAGATTGGAAAATAAGGATTCCATCTTTAGTTTGGCTACAGGCCACTGGTGTAACTGGGCTGATCAGCTTGATTTTCCAGCCACAGCTGCTCTAACAGTAAAAATAGCACAGTTATTGGCTTTTTGCTTTCCCTGATTCTTGTTTGACTTGGGCTTCACAGTAAAGGGACTCTCTGACCATGTTTGACACCAAGTCAGGAACATCTTTGTGTTCCTGGAGTGTAGCTGAGAGCTCTACTGTTATTCACATAGCTGATAGTTTGTTGTAGGGCATTATACTAAGAAGAGTAAATTTTGTCTCTGACTATTCACTGCGCTAAAGTCTGACTGCTACCTACAGTAGCTCCAGAGAAATCTTAGAACAACAGGGGAGATTTTTTTAATAAGACATGCCAAAAACCCAGAATTTTTTTATCATACTTCCAGATCCAACAAGTGATGGGGTGTTCAAGAGTAACATGTTACTGGCAACCTAAACGTATCTGAAAAGCTGGCCTCAATTTGATAACAGAAACACAAATCACAAATAAAAATAAACCACCTGAATTTCATTTTAAACTGATACAGCTCATGGATTTCAAAGTTTTATATCAAATATAACTGATTATGTAATAGTCTATGTATTTTGTAGTTTTAAGTCTACAGAAGGTTCAAAAGCACTTTGTGCAAGTTGTTCTGGAGACCTTAATCAATACAATTTAGCTCCTCTTAGGAACTGCCCCTCTCCCAGCCAGAGTTGGGCTTGAGCCTTGTACTGTCAAACCTCCTATCAATATGATGCTCATATCAATATGTAGTCCATATCAATATGATGCTCAAACATGCTGTCTCCAGAATTCTCTAGATACCTCCTAACAAAAATCCAATAACAATGTGGTGTTACTGACAGAGCTGCAGTTTGTATCTCACAATAATGCAGATTTTGTACCTGCTTCAGACCTCTTAAAGAATCTATGATAGTGCTCATAAAAAAGTTTACATTCTTCTTCCAATTGCAGTAACTCACCAGAAAAGAAAATATTCTGCTGCAGTCCTTACAGAACAGTTAATGTTGAAAATGCTTGAGCACAGCGTGCAAAACCCCTTATATTTGTGGTGCTGTTCCTTTAGTAACTGGGAGCCCTTGGCAACAGATTGACACTTCTGAGCCACTTCAATAGTAATGGTAATAAAAAAAATACATCTGTCCTAGGGTGACTATGATGCCTGTCTCCCCAAATCGTCTGTTCTGTGTTCTGTACCTTTAAGACTGGTTCTGAGAGTGAGCAGGGAAAGAAGAAGCACGCAGTTTGTTTTGAGAAACAAACTCACTCCTCTGAATCTGCTCTCATCCTTGGGACTGTGTGGTTTCTTTTTTTTTTCCTTCGTCGGATGCACGGAGGGCAGCCAGAGAGAGTTTTTTTTTCCTTTTGTTAGTCTAGCTAGCTGAGGCAAAGCAGCTTTCCTGGACTGTTTTTTTTTTATTATTTTATTTTTCTTTGGGACTGTTTAAATCTGCTCAGGACTGAAAAACCCAGAGGAGCACCGGGATCTTGCAGCCGTGGCCCACCGGGCCGGGACTCGGCATTTTCCAGCACTGAAGGGACTGATAAACAGACTCCTGGCACGGACTCTGAGTTTTGCCATCTCTCTCCGGAGCAGCGAGAGGTTTTATTGTTTCATATTATTATTATTGTTATTATTATTATTCATTCTTTATGCTTGTGGGCATTTTGTTTGTTAAATAAATAAGGCTTTTTCCACTCTTCTCTGGGGAGTTATTTCCCCGGACTGGCTGGGGGGAGGGGCTGTTTGGATTTGCTTTTCAGAGGAACCCCATTCGGAGATTTCCTCCCAAATTTGCCCTAAACCAGGACAGCATCTTAATGCAATTTGAGGAAGACAAAGTCTTTTATTTTATACTAAACTCCTTGGACTTATGCAGTCCCAACTCCTCAGTTCCTAAATCTGTCAAGTTCTATTGTACCACTGACATCTACCTAAAGAAGTACTACCCACTGTTTGAGAAAGAGACAAATGTGGGCTCTTCATTCAGTTATCCTAAACTCAGGTACAGGTTTTTGTCACACCCCTTCCATGAATGTAAACCTTCACAAAATAAGCGACTGAACTGTGTAGTGAGAATTACAGAGAAATGTTGCCCAGAAGAAATGAAGGACTCCTCTGATTCTATTCTATAATCAACGATAAGTAAATTGAGCCTGAGGAAAACAAGAGGTAAAACAAAATGAGATGTATTCTTATAGCCACAGCCTAATAGAATCATTACAGCACTGGCTGGCTCCTGCCAGAGGTGGAGGCATGGAAAGTGATAACTAGATGGGGAAGAAACAAATCAATATGGATCACTGAAAACCGATTTAGAGCACTAAGCTCACTCTGACTTCTCTTGCATTTTATTTTCTCTTGATTAGGCTGGCAGGAAGTGAAGATGAAAATGTTAAAACCTGACTTTAGTCTTCCATGCTGCACTTAGGCTGCACTCTTGTGTTAGAGTCCTTTTCCTTGCATTTTTTCAGATCAGGCAGAGCTCTGACAGCTGGAACCTGCCCATGAGGGTGCAGAGGGTGTCCTCTGCCAGCTGACATCCTTTGCCCAAGCCTGATCATAACATGATTTTATTTGAGTAGCTCAAGTTAATTAGCTGATGATAGTGCTCAACAGTCTGGTTACAGCAAATGAGGAATCTGCAAGGAAGTTAGGATTAGTGTAAAGTATAGAAAATACACTTGCTTTTACAATGCATTTCTCTTTCTGTTAAGAAGCTGTGATGTTAGGCAAAGAAAAATCAGAATTCCTGTCTGCCTATAACAGATAGAGAATATTAAGTTGAAAAAAAGAAGGGGGGGACAAGGGAGTGAAGAGGTGAAAAGAAAATTCCAGAAGCGTAATTCAAACACGTGGTCAAAAAGCAAGGTCTCAAAGAAGGCCCTAGGGTCAATGTAACACAGAATGGAAGGACTACAGAGTTTGGAACTCTCCCTATGACTTGAATTACAGATAGATTCCAAGAGTTTCCTTAATAATATTTGTCTAAGGAGAAAATATTGGTGTCAGTGAGGGGAAAAACTCTGATTCACGGAAAATGGAAAAGAGAAAGGCAGCTTCAACCGGGAGTCAGTCATCAATCTATTGCTTAGACAGAGTCTTGGCAAAACCCATTCTCCTGGTAGAACTTGCCTGGAGTAGAGCAGATTGATTTGACAGTCTCTTAGCCTAATAAATGCTTGACCCCAAGGTCTGCTGAATTCACTAAATTCACTATACAGAGAGAATTGGGAACCAATCACCTCTGGGGAACATCCTGTTCCGCAGCCCTCCCCTGCTAAAGGCCTTGACTGCTCTCAGCCTGATCGAGATGACGAGATGGAAGCTGCTCTCAAAAGAAGAAAGGTTAATCGACTACACTGCTGTTAATCAATCACTTGGAAAGATTCAGCACTTAAAATAGGTAGGTCTCTCTTCCTGCCAAGAGTTCTTGCATCTTAACCAAGGACCATCTCCTCCAGCTTGAAGGATGAGTAATAGACAGAAACAGAATCCAGAGAGATGCCAGGTGTCTGATCCAGAGCCAGCTGAAGTCAATAGAAAGACTCCTGGTGAGTTCAATGGGCTTGGACCAGACCCCAGAGAAAGACTTATTACCCAAGGTTTATTCTGCATACATGTATCGAGCTACTTTTAGAAGTGAAAGATCCTTGAAAAGAAGCAGATTCATCACACACTTCGGCGTCCCTGTGAAACCAAACTTGTACAAACCATACTGTGTCCCAGTTACTCTGATTGTCAGATATGGCTGACATCCAGCAAAGGAAAATTACCTGCCTGTGACAACACAGACAGACACCTATACATTTCAAAATCTCTAAGGAGCACAAAAAGAAAAAAAGCCAAACTGCTAATATTTTCCTGGCCTTTTTGTAATTGCTGCTAGCCAAAATGAGAGCTTCCTCAGAAAACTAGATCAATTTCTAAAAGGATAAAAGAAAACTGAGAGAGTAAAATTTAAAACACCCTGGCATGGAGGAGAACAAGCTCAGTGCTGAACCACCAGCAAGGTGAAGCTGATAGACCCTGAGAGAAAAACATACCAGGAAAAAAAGCCAGGGTTAGAAACTATCCCTGAAGACATAGTTCTGTAAATGAACAGCTGCATTTAGCACCAGCATCAACTGATGACAAAGCAGTCACTATCCTTGATGTGTCTAAATGGAAGGAGGAAGTCACAGCCTGTTGTTACAAATCCAGGCCCTTGTATCCCAGTGCAGAACCACTTAGTAACACACCTGCTGCATCACACAGCCAAAAAGCCACATGGCAAAGAGCTGAAACCAAGACTGACACCTTTAGGCTACAGGTACAGGTACCAGTTTAGAGCTTACCACAGAGCTTGTACAGATTTGCTCCTTCAAGGCATTGCTCCTGGTCTGCTCCCACTACCAGTCTTACCCAAGGCAGACTCCTGGATGAACTTCCACTGCCACCCACACATTTTGCTGACAGAAGTCTGCTCAAATCCTGGAACAAAGCTGTTGTTGGCTGGGAATTTTTGCTTTTGGAATAACCCAGTTTTTAGTAAGAAACAGAGACATGACAGACTGGTGTCATGGACTATACCTACTGTAGGTAATGAAGAGGTGCCAGGTTCTGCAGAAGGCTGGAGAGCAACACAGATACAGTGGCTATTCTCTGCTCATCTGAAAGCTCATGGCACTACAGAGCATCTGAGGATATGGGTATTTCCTCCGTATGCAGTGACAACGAGCAAGAGATCAATGAAACAGAATCATCTAAGGTGTGCTACATACGTGATTTCTATGTGCTCCAAGAACTGCTTTTCTCCAAGGACAGCCATCTCAAAAGTTCTTTGCCAGTAGATAGCTGTGGTTGTCAAAACAAATTTCCTCGTCTTCTCACTAGTAGCTGAAAAAAACCCACAAGACAGATCCTGCATCTACATCCAAAAGGACGGACTAATATTTGGTGATCTTTCTTTCTTTGGCTCAATTGATAAAATAACCAGCACTGCAAGCAAAGTGAGGCAGATATCATTAAGGAGTGAAGGTACCTATCTATTTCATAAGGAAACCTGACAAGAAATTCCACGTACAGAACAAGAACTAGATTTAAGAGATACTGCAGCTTCTTCTCCAAAAAAGACTTTGGTATAGCAGCCTTATAAATCTGAATATTTCAGCCAACTCCACAGATATGTGTCATGCACATGGCATCAAAATACAGTGTACTCTGTAAGTTGTACTCTGCTGTAAGAGCCTTGGATTTGTTTGTCTACAATCTTTTTATCAAAATAATGTCAAAAATTAACAATCTGTTAAGATAAATGGGGATACTCTGTCTCTCTCCAGGTCTTGTTGATGTTACTGCAGAAGCAGATTCATGAAAACTGTGCCTTATTTTCTCATGTTTGAAACCAGATTTTTGCAGCCATAGCTCCTGTTTTGGAACAAGACTGTGATTATCTATATTACTGTATGCAGCAACAGCAGCAGGTCCTGCAGTGTTTGTCATTCCACTGGCATACACAGAACCACGCTGCTCTGTGATTCCCCTGCCAGTGGCGGATCCCGCTGTAGCCACAAAACTGACAAGAGATCCACATAAAAAGTGATGTATTTCACCTATTGACTATTCATTTTTTAACCCAGAGTGGATGAGCTTAAGACACCTGCAGCTCAGTGCCAATGACCAAGTGAGGAGGCAGAAAGGTTATTGCCTGATCAATTCTTTCTCGTGTCATTTGGAACAGGGTCCTACAAGGCTTGGCAGCACAAACTTGATCACACTGAACCACCAACACCTAAAGAGAAAACCCCTTCTGTCTAAAAGGAATGGAGAGATGGATGGCAGAGAAACAGAAGGGAAACTGAGTGCTCTATTGACCCACTGACATCTGATGAATGATCCGCAATATAAATTTATTGAGAAATAGAAAACCTCTTACTTACCCTTATCATCACTCCCCAAAATTGTTCATGCCACAACAAACCACAAAATTCCCTTGAACCACATATTTAAAAATCTTGCAATTTTATTTGCATATAAAGGCCGCTAGATATAATATCACAATAAATTTAAAGAAACAACTGCTTTTCTAAATTCCATTAACAAGGTAACATAAAACAGAACAAAGCTCAATAGCATTTACAGTGGTGGAACAGAAATAACTATCTGCAACAATATTTTGTGCTAGTGAGATTGCATTTACACACAGTGCAAAATAAGAAAAAGGAAATAAAAAAGACAAGAAGAATATTTAAATATAAAGGACAACTAAGCCTTATTTTATTTAGGCTTGATTGTATCCATTTGACTCTATACATGCCTGAACTACAACAAAGATTTAACTTGGGCTCTTGAAGGCCTTGAGCACTTGGAAAAATGTGTCACATCCTTCATAATTTAGATGTGCTGTACAGCATAATTTTGCAGATGCTATACTGGCAATATTAAATCCTAGCTTAGTTATAATGCACAAAAAATACATATATATATAAATTCATATTTAAAAGGAGTCCGCATTTACAACATTTTTTTTTTTTACTGCATGAAATACCTGCTCTTTGCAGCTTTCACCCCCTGTCTTTTAAAGCTAAAATAATTTAAAAAAGAAACAACAGAAGGTAGATATCACATACAGGCTGTGGCTATCTAGATCAGTCTTTATAAAGTAGGTAGAGACAAACAACTGAGAAGTCTATTCTCCCCTTGCTGCATTCTACCATGAATAGAACCAAGTTTAAGTACATGCACACATATCAAGAGGTAAATGGACCCCAAAACATTGTTTGTGTGACTAAAAAAAATGGATATAAATGGAGATAAAAAGCTAACATTTAAACCTAGGGAGAAAGAAGACACTTAAAAAAAACCCCAACAGCAACATAAGTTGTGCAAATTTGGGTGTAAATGTTGCCTATTTTTTAGCTTATAATATAATATTAAAATAAGGTCTCTCACTTATTAAAAGAAAGCTTGGCTGTCCTTTTGAGAACACTATAACAATTTACAATGGCAAATTTATTGAAAAACAAAATTAGTTTTACAAATTCACAATGCTTTATCAATTTAAAATGAATGCTGCATTTCCAAAAAGCACAACCTCTAACTTTTCATCTTGTTTCTTTTGCACCAGCAATTTACAAATAAAAAAACCAAAAAACCTCAAACCCCACCCGGAAACAAAAACCCCCACAGCTCCCCCAAAGCCCCCCCTAGCCCCTATTTTGAAATAAACATGTAACTGAATGTAAGTTTCGTAATTAGAAAATGGCAGTTTATAGACCTTCCCCAGTAGTGCTTCAGGATCCTTGAGGGGTTGGAAGGTCGAAGATGATGGGAGGGTTGGTGGGCTGGAAGCTGACTGTACACGTGGAGGCGTTGATGTAGGTGGTGTAGCCATCTGTCATGATGCCATAACCTGTGGGGACAAGGGGGCACAGTCACTGCCAGGGACACATGGAGCACCCAACGCTGCTGGGGCATCCATGCTGTGCAATAAAGCCAAATGAACCCCTTCAAAATGACACCAGCTCCTTCTGCGTCTCTGCCACAAAGGCTTGACTGAAAGAAGTACAGTGTACTGTGTTTGAGATAAGAAAGGGTGCTTTTGGTTTATGTACAAACTTCTGTTGGCCCCTGGAAAATCCTCTGTTGTGATTGGGTGTGGCAGAAACACAAGCCACACATGTTCTTTTTCTAATTACTTAATTAGGGAGCTATAGTTTGCATGCCTGTCATGTCTGTCAGAAGAAAATGACAATTCAGAAGCAGAAGATTTAGAAGTAACTTTGGTTTAGCCTGAACACCCCCTCTCCAATAAATGACCTGAACTCTTGTCACCTCTCCCTGTGCTAGCCCTAATCACCCAGTTCCTCACCCTAGCACTGCTGAGCTGGTGTTCACACTGGTTGCTGAGACCTCAGGAACTCAGCAGCTGGTTAAAAATACACACATGCTCATCCTCAGGCTGTCCAGAGAAGCTGTGTCTGCCCCATCCCTAAGTGTTCCAAGCCAGGCTGGACAGGGCTCTGAGCAACCTGCCCATGGCAGAGGGTTTGGGATGAGATGGTCCTTTAAGTCCCTTCCAATCCAAACCATTATATGACTGCATTATCTTATATATATCTATATATCTATATATATATATATATATATATATCTGTGTGTGTGTGTGTAATAAAAAAAATATGAAAGTGTGTGTGTTTTCAGCTGACATTCACAAAAAGCTAACAATAAGCCTGAAAACATCATTGAGAGTATTTGGCCCCAAATGTATTAACAAAAAAAGAAAAAAATTGAAAAAAACCTCCCAGAGTTTCAAGGAGGAAGAGAGCTTTCCATTGCAAACCTTCAGAGGAAAAATGTTTTTCTTTCAAACCATTATGATACAGTACAGATCACTGCTGTCTGAAAGCTAAGATAAATACAGCTACCCACAGTGCCTATCAGAAAGAATAATCACTTCAGAATTGCTGCACTGTCCACCTGTATTACTTTATTTATTTAGACTGGCAATTTTGATGTACATCATCTCATGGTGGGAAAAACCTTGTTTGTGGTTGTTTTGCCTATCAGCCAGTGGAAAAAACTTGCATCACCAAATTGTGTGTATAGCCTCTGTTGGTTCAAGGGAACGTGGTGCATGTTCATCTCAGCTGGAGTTGGATAAAAATTAATTGCACTTAAGATAATGCTCTTAACCCTTTGCTATTTCTTCCTGTACTGAAACAAGCCATTCTTATGTCTTCTGTGTAAGTACTAGAAATAATTTTAAATTTTTGTTGGTATTCTTGTAAGAATTTATTCGAATGTTGACTTTTATTATGTCCTGCCACTTTTCCCAGGAGATTTAAATGTAGGGTGCTGCACATGGCTCCTTGGTGCTTTCTCATAATGATGGTCTTGTACATTCAGACACCCTCCTCTGCCACCCTTAGCACTATTTCAATTTGAAGTTTCACCACCCAATGTGCCTACAAAGGCTGTAGAAAATTTACACATTTTAGCTGGAGGTCTTGCTATATTTGTTTATTTTTAATATGCAAGGGCTAATATTTGTACAAAATATCCAGTCTTTTCCTGGGTGCATTAAAGGACTGTTATTTATGCCTCTATGCAGAGGGTCACGTCAGTATTCCCAGTATAAACTCTTTATTTACAGATGCCAGGCATGGGAACCATTGTATGAAGTCACAAGGGTTTCAGAAAAACCAACTAGCAGAGAAAGCTGTCCTTTTTTTTATTTTTCTTTTTTGAAGTCCTCGAAATCTTTAGGCCTATGGAGAACCTAGTTAGAGACAATGAGAAACCTCCAGGGGGGAGAAAATAAAACATTTAATGTGTAATTTTGAGTTCTAGGGTCATGAAGTCTTACACTCTCAGGCAGAACTCCTAGTGTTTGTCTCTCAGCCACATGAAAGCTACAAAATCCTATTAAATATTTAAGTATCTCCAGAATGTATTTAATCTCTCAGTCCCTTCCACTGCCACAAACTGAGCTCATTGTTTCTGAAGTGTCACACTCTGCCTGTCCTGGCACTGACAGAGGGGGAATATCTCTTCTAAAACATGAGACTCCTGGAGGGTAACACAGAGAGTATAGACTGTATAACAGGGTGCTTTTAGAAATGTGTGCAAAGTGAGTTCCAGCAGTGGCTCCCCCTGATGCCTGATTTGAGATGCCCTGCTTTCTGCTTCTCCTTATACCCTGAGGGAGGTGAGCAGAGGCAGCAAGTTGTCTTCACATTTTCTCTTTTTCTCTAGCATCTTTTTTAGCTCCTGTACTTGGAGTAATGGGGATAATTTTCATTTTGGCTTGCAAGTGTGGGGAATCTCATCTGTTTCTCTAACCAAGTTTGTCAAAATTTGAATTGCTTTCAAATAACCTGTATAGAACAACCTTTGCACAGTGAAAGATGTAGGTGGCTAAATGTAGCACACATTCCTGAAACAGTCTGTTTTAATTCTGGAATAAATTTACAAAGTGCCACGCATGCAATCACTTCCCTGAACTCCCTCCCTACTTTAATCCAATATGCCATTATCCACTGCAATACACCATCAAAATGTGCTTCTTGAAATCTGAGATGAAGCAGGTTACTAGCACTGCTGCTTACCTTCATGAATCCCACCAAAGACATGGAGTTTGGGCCTGACTCGCCTCTGCACTGTGTTCAGCAGCTCCACACAACCCACTCTCTGCAGCTCCTTTGGAACCCAGTCTCGAAAACCTGAAGGCAAAACACAATCAATACTACTAATTTTCCCTATTCAGGTAAGGTTTCACATAGTCTTTCAGGAAGTCATAATTCACACAGGGTTTATTACATTATCTCTAGTCATAACCTCTCCATTAAAGCACACAATGGCTTTTAAGAAATGTTTCGCTGTCACTTTGTCTTCCTTAAGATTTCCTCCCTCCATCTGCATTAATATTTTTCTGGATGTGATTTGTTTTTTTAAACCACAGGTTTAAACTCATCTTCCACCTTGAAACTCCTGGCACTGCTGCAGATTTTTCTTCCCTTTCTCCTGGCTCTTACAGCAGTCAGCTTCCCAAACCAGCTATGTGGTTACTCCAGAAATGAAACAGCTCAGGAAGATGAGCTGAGCTACAACTCAATACAGCTGCCACCCCAAAGATTTAAAATACAGACTCCCACAATTTTTGGAGGACCGTGGTCTGCAAGCATCAGGTTACTTCTGAGCCCTCATCACCAGCCTCAAGCAATGCAAAAATTGCAAAACAGCTTCCAACAAGCCAGTGCTAATTGACCATGTTGCCACTTGGTCTTATGGATAATGCAGAAAAATGTACAAAACCTGAGATGAGTGCCTACAGAAGCCTGTCACCTGGATTAGCATGGAAAAGGATCAGCAGGGCAAGGTGAATGAGGAGCAGTAAAAGGGAAATGAGTTATGTCCAGCTGTACCACCATTCTACTGACTTTAGCATAATTACAGCCTGTGCCAAGTTAATCCCAGGTAGTAAAAACATGATGGGACATGAACTTGGCTAAATTTTAGAGTGACCAGAGGGTCCAGTTACAGCTCTACCTCCCTTAATATCTACTTAATATTAATAAGTAAACACTTTTTTAAAAAGCAGTTTTGTCAATATTATCATGCAGGCTGAGAGCTGGAGGCCCTAATTTTAGGGACAGTAGTGACATTTAATCTGTGTCTGTAGTTAAGATACAGTGCCAACCTTTTGAAACTGAACTTCATTATCTCCTTCAAACACAAAATTTAAGCACACGTATTCAATGACAGCACTCAGTGTCTGCAGCGTCACAGTATTTCTGCATGAACCCAATTCAGAGCAGATGGATGAACAACCCATTTAAAACAGCACCCATGAAACATTATAAGCACACTTGTGGGTTTTTTTTTTGCTTCTTTGGGAAAATGAAGCAATTAAGAGAGTGCTGCTCAAGGCCCTGGTTTGCAATATCCGGTTGCTCTGCTGTCAGGGGATGCTGTGTCACTGCCTTAACACAGCAGCATGCTGAGAGCTCCAGGAAGGTTAAAAGGGAATTTGCTGATCACCTTACAACATTCTCTAAGTAGTATTAAAAAAACTAACCAGAATATAAAAGGAGCAGTAAGTACATTAGTCAAAAACTTTCTGGACCTTTTTTTCCCCTCAGCTTGGCTTAGATTGCTGGCTCTTAACTTAATTGTGGTACAAAAGATAAGCATGCATTAATTCCTGACTCCACGGTCACCAAGAAACGCTATGAGAACACTGAGCCAGCCTGTAAGCACTTAAAATGCTGGTTTATAATGGCACCATGCAATTCTGAGAAGATTTTACATATTCACTACCATGCATTGTAGTGAGTGACTGTGATTTGGTCACTTCCTGTGATTGTGTGATCTGACCTCTTGGATTGCAAGAGCTTACTAAAACCCTGACAAAATCACTCTTCTCACAGTAAGGGCAACGAAGAGACTGCCACACTTCCTCATCCTGATAAGTCATATTTATAAAAGGCTCAGCTGTTGTAAACCCAACTGAGATACTTAAAATACAGTCCCAGGCTGCTTTCCCCATGTGTCTTGAGGAAAGGCAGTAAATAATATGAGACGCTGCCTTGTGGGGCACAGGATGGAGAAAAGATAGCAGGACTTTCCAAATGGTTTTAAAACCATTTAAAAATGGTTTTAGTGTGGGCTTTAACAACTTCAGATATGCCAAAACTGGGTACTCCTGCCTGTGCTGAATGAGTGTCCTGGTGTCCTTCTGAGACTATCAAAACCTAGTTTAGATCTTAGGAGTTAAAAAGGAGATCGGCAAATGACTCATATTGACAAGACAAGCAAAATTCAACTAAATGAGAAACTTTAGCTACCTAATGAAGAAACAAATTATGCATTCATAGACTGGTGCTCACCTGTCATTAGATCAAGTTAGGAAAAATTACCTAAGAGCATAATTTTATTCCTTCACAATTTTTTTATAAGCCAATTAATACCTTTAAAACTATTCTTACATATTCTAAGTTTACAAGGACATTATCAAGGAGAATGTGTGACTACATAGTTCCAAACTCTTGACTGCTACTCTCAAACCTTAAAATAACGTGACACTGTAGTGAGAAAAGGTTTCAAAAGTTTTAGTCAATCTCTAAAAAGTCACATGGGATTGGAAACTGGTTGTCAGATGAATACTATTCTTAAATAAAATGTCAAACTATAATGGTTATGGAGTCACATTTTCCCTAGCTTGAATTTAATAAAAAAAATCAAGTTTTTTTATGGAAACTCAACAGATCAGCTAAGCCTAATCATCGTTTTCCACTTCTTTCAGAAAGGTTTTTAATCCATAGTTTTTAGTTTGGGTGTAATTACAGTATATCTTACAGCATTATCAACTTTGCTTATTTTGAAAGTAAAATTCTCATGCAAAAAATCACACAGAACTTTTGTTTCACTTACCAAGGGGAGGTCCATGTGTCATTAGTATATCAATTCCCTCAGGAATAAGGTTCCACTTGTCTAGCAAAGACTGACCTCTGGGTAGATTAAAGCCCCATCCATTAAACCATGGTGTCCTTTGGGGAAAATAAGACAAACTGCATCAGTGTAAAATAAAAATCTCTTCTCTTCCTCAATTTTTTTCTGAATTAAAACTATTTCTGTGCTTCAGAGATTACCTGCAGACAGCCTTTTTGAAGGGGATGCCTCTAACACACACTGATTCAAATACATACATATGTTAAAATATACATTTGAATTTAGATTAATGTCTGATGTTATTTTTGTACTTCAAGAGCATTCAGCCCTGGGGGCATTTACTCACTAGAGAGAAAGGAAAAAATACTAAAATAACAAAGTCTAAATCTCAAGCTTTTCATCAAAATTTGGGAATGTTCAAACACAAGAACTCCTACCGTATGGTAAGTACCAAAACAACCCAAACATTTTTTTAGAGGCAAAAATCAATTTCTCCCAGCACAAGGCAGCAGTAACAGCTCAACAAGAGGCTTGATGTGGCAGCCAGAGGCAGCATCTGTGCCATGGCATTTCACTAAACTCAAACCTGCTCCTTTTAGCACTGTCACCCAACTGGGTTTTGAATACCTGAGCCTCCTCGAGATCTCTGTCACACAATGTTTAGCCTCACAGTGACTTTTTAAAGAGATCTTGTGATTTAAAATTCATTTAGTATTTCTCAAGGAAAACTGATACCCTCAGTTTTCTCCAGCGTGGCACAGAGTTATTCTGAGTCACTGGTTTATCCAGCAACCCAAGCATGTAGCAATGACAAGCACATTTTCTAGGAGTACTTTATTAATATATAACCTTTTCAACACATAACATATAATATTGATACAGGTATATCATAATAAATTATTTTCCTATCAAATAAGTACACAAAAGAATTGCTCTGATGAAATACAGGAATATTTAGATTTGTTACCGATATGCTTTTATACAGCTCTTAGTACTGTACTAGTTTTAAGAGTTTGCATCCATGTGTGTGCTTCCTAGAGCTCAGGCAACAGTTTTAGACTTTGTTTTCTTGGTAGGATACTCCTGTCCTAGCCCTAGTCACATTTCTGAAAGCTCAAGCTACTCCTGAAGTCTTCTGTGTGCTGCAGTTCTGAAAACAGAAAACAAAAACTGGGGGCAAAAAACAATCACAAACCAACCTTGAAAAAACCCATACCTGTTAAAAACTGAGATCATTAGAGAGTCCTATGTAATTTCACTATGTAATCTGCCTCCTCTACCCACTAAATTATTCATTTTTCCAGCCTCAAATATGCATTTAAGTGGGAATGTCCTGCTGAGATTACATCTCTAATTTTTATTTTGTTATAATTAAAGCATTTTGTTTTCCTGAGACAATAATTTGACGGGTGAGGACTGTACCCAGTTATATGGATGATCTGCATTCCTGACAATCAGCAGTATGGAAAAACAGCAGGCGCTGCTAATATAGGGGCAGGAAGGTCACTGGTGCCTTTGTAACAAATAATAGACATATCCCATGTAGTCCTGCTGGATAATACTCATACTACACACACACAGGAACTCATTCAAGCTAGCAAGACTTCCTGAATGAACACTAACAAAAGATGGGAAAATTAGACCTTAGTCCAACATTTTATGTGAGCTGTGGGCTCCTCACGTGCTCAGCCATGGAGCTTTGCCTCTTACAGCTGCCTTGCTTTGCACCCACTGGAGCACCCAAAAACACTCCTGCCTTGTAAAGCAAGGTCAGTGTGCCTCATAGGAGGTTTGTATGCAGCTGAATTAAAACTGAAGGTTGTGTCTTGGCTTTAAATCAACCACAAGAATTTCTGCTTTTCTAGGATTGGCTTTCCTGAAACATGTATCTAAGCTTCCTTTCCTATAACATTCCTAGGTTAATAACCTGTCAAGATTATTGTAACCTTCAAGGCTGCAGTCAGAAGTTAAAATATCGTTTGGCTAAACATTCAGTTGCTTTAAACAAACAAACACACAGAACTTGGGTCAAACTTTTCACTGTCAATTAATGATTCTTTCACCACTTGCATATCTCCTGCAGATAAGACTGTAGTTATTACAACATAGTTAAACCTGAAACATGAAACCACATCTGTGATTCCTCTGGAGCTCTTTGGAGACTATGACCACAGAAAAACCTGGATTTGTCTGCAGGATTTTTATTTTATTTTCTTCTGAAGCACTGTGGAAAGAGGAGGAGGGGAACCTGAGCTCAGATGTATTCCTGATTCACCAACCTCTGTAATTAGCTGTGACTTACAGGCACCACATGGGAATCCACTTGCAAGAAAACTTTTGAGAAACCTTCCTCATTATGCAAGCATGTGCACAAAAAAAGATGGTCAAGTACTTATTTAATATACTAAAGATTTTCATATGAAATCGGTAAATCAAAGAGAAGAGCAGGCATGACTGGAAGAACACCTGGATTACAGATTTAGGCTTCAGGCATTTAAAACATTAAACAGTGCATAATTCCTGACAGCACTGCATGCTGGCCAGGCAAACTGAGGGTCCCTGCCTTTTGGAGGGAGTTCAGGCCTTGCCAGAAAGCCAAGCATGCGTTCAGAACACCACCAAGAAGCCAAACAGCTGTATGACATGGGCTCAGGTTTAGGTGGGATCACAAGGAAGGTGACCTGATGTTTGCTGTGTTGCAGTGAAGACAAGATGGGGTTGGTGTGCTGTGAATCCCATGAGCAGACAGTGAACGGTTGGTTATCCCAGAAAAGTTTAAATATGTGCAGGAAAGACAAAGCCTACCCTGTAGGTAGGTAGTGTCCAGTCAAAGGGTATCAGAGAGTGATATTTTACTCCTGTCAGTGTCTTTTTTGCATACATAAGAGTTAAATAGAGTCATTCTCAACGTCTAAATAATTTAGAAGAAAAAAACTGTGCATAGAGTTAGGTGCCTTCTGCAACATATTTTCAAGCTGATTACTTACTGTGAGAAACCACTTCCTACCTAGGAAGAAATGCAGATGATGAATTTTGGCTGTACTGTCATAGTTTAACCCCGTGACAGCTGGCAACCAAGCACCACACAGCCTTTGCTCATTACCTCCCATGGGGTGGGAGAGAGAATCAGAGGGGTAAAAACACATATACTCACTCGTGGCAAATTACAATTAAGCGCCAGTAATTAATAAAGGCTACTTAAGTAATTAGTAGCAATATTTCAGATCTGACCTAATTCTTTTTCCTATGGATCTCTAAGATTTCAGTTAACTCCTAAACTTCCTTTTTAAGTATAGCTGGCAACAGCAGGAAGTTATTGGCTGTTGAATAACGCCACGAGGGAGGCATAGATGGGAAACCCACAGGGACTGGTAATGAGAGATTACAAATGATTTTGTCATTTTACGTTTGACGGACCAGAACACGTCCTCACACCCAATGTCAGCCGTGTGCAGAAGAACCTAATTGAGCTTTTGCTCATCAGAACCACACCACATTTCACAGCATCCCTCACATGCCATCAAACCATCACAGTATTCCTGATCCCTGGCTCACCTGACAGCTCAGCCCTCATCTCGACTGCAAAGCTTCCTTATCATTTAGGGAAAGCAGCTATGCTGGCACCAGATGTGACACAGGGAATATCCTCATGAAAGGCAGACACCTGGCCCATCCTTGCTCTCCTCAGTTCTTCATTTCTGCACAGGAATCCCCACAGATCCCCCTCCACCTGGTGTTTTGGAAGCTATGTTTTCTGCAATTAAAAGAATGCTTACGCAGGAGGCTGCAAATTATCTTCACACCTTGTGCTGCAAGAGATGCAAACATTACTTGACATAATGCCAGGAAGGAGGGAATGTTAAGCTTCCCAACAAGACTCATCCTCCTTTTACAGGTGCATTGGGAGAACCCCCGGACAGGACACACAAATCCATCTGCTTTTAACAGCAGAGAGCTGCAGCTTCAGCAGGTGATCAGATCTCTCTTCTCCCAAGTAAGCATTGTATGGCTTTATTATTTTACTAATACACTAAAAAAACCCAAACCAAACCCAAACCAACCTGCAACAAAAGGACAGTGAATGAAGCATCATTTCGTGACACAAAAAATCAACTGCTCCTTGGTGCATTCACCTCAGAAGCAACACTGTCACATGAGGAAAAGGGACACAAAGCCACAGCCAAGTTCATCCAGGTAACACAGAAATGTCAACTCCTTCTGGAACTTTAATGATTTTAAAGGATGGTAACTCCTACAACCTACTTTCATCTCTTCTCTGACTCATTAATTTCATTACCTGATCCTCAGAGTTCAACAACTCAAAAGGTAAATGTACAATGAGACCTTCTAGATTCACTTTTTCCTCTTAACTCCACCAGTAAATCCATTTGTTTCAATAGCTACTTCTAAATAGGATTAGAAAATATATATTATCTCATAGGTCTTTAATCCCACGTATTCACTCATTTTTAAGGCTACCCAGTCTTCTAGGAAAGCTTCAATTTTATCCTTAATCCAATGAGTAAAATGCACAGGAGGCAAAACTCTTAGTCTGTCTCCATCCACAGGATAACAACTGAGAGAGCGTCTAAAAGGCATCCCATTGGGAAGCATTTCCACACAACCAATAACAATAACAAAATGCTCTCTATTTTTATCAGCATCCAAACTGAGCACACAGACCTGCCTCACGAGGGAGGGAGAACAGAAGTGCTGGGACAGAACATGGATGTGCACCCCCAGACCTCATTTCATTGTGGGACTGCCCTACAAACACATCCCCAAAGCGCCTGCTCCAGGCCTGGGCCAAAGCTGTGGCCTTGCCGTGGAGCAGCAGAGCCCAGACTGCAAAGGGACAAACCAGCCACAAACAGTGACCTCTGTGCAGGGAGAAGAAGAGGCTTTCAGTGACCCCCTGGCCCCGAGGGCACTCAGCAGTTTTGCCAGGGGCAGCAGCACACACGCTCCTCGCTGCCACCCTCCATGCACAGAGTGCCCACCGGGAATGCACAAACAGGGACAAGGGCAGGGAGGAGAGACAGCCTGTGCAATCATCGAGACAAAGGACTGAGCAGGGCAAGTGCACAATGGATTGAGGAAGCACATTTTACAACAGCTTCTGTAAAGGCTCTGAAACTTGTCTTCGGTGCCACAAAAGTACTTTTTTTTTTTTTTGTTAAGCTCTTTTTTATAGTGAAGATTCTAATGCTTTTTCATAATGTAACAACCACCAGGAAATGGTAAAGGCTAAATTGTTTCCTAAATGTGCTCATTATATCCAGTGTTGTGACATCAGTGAGAGGCACAGCCTGGGGGGCTCGAGCTGAATGTCATTCCCACTAGCACTTACCTGCTGTGTCTCAGTGTCCCATTTAGAAAGTGAGAATAATAACACAGAACAGAAAGAAGCATCATGGAGCCTGGTTCCTTGGGATTTTGCTTACCCTGCATCTTTAAACAGCTGAAGCTCTCACAAAAGTGAATTATCAGTACTGCAATTATGTTACTGTGTTACTGTATGTACCTCCTTATTGCCAGCCTGCACTTAAGTCAGGAAGTCTCTAAAACATAGTTCAGCTATTTTTACAAGGTTAGAAAAACCTGAAACCTCAACAACACGCTGGTTGTTTTGATTGGTTTTATTTTGCAGGTTTTTCTCTCTCTCTCTCTTTAACTCACAGTCTCTAACCTCTGAGTGCTGGTTATCTAAATGACAAAGCATCTGAGAAGCATGACCCCCCATCTTCCACCGTGTTTGTAGGGAAAGAGCCCATGCAGTGCCTATTCCCTAGGGAGCAGTCCTTCACAATGAGAAACTGCAGGATCACCTCACCAGCCAGCGTGACCTGGCATACTCCTTGCACCAAGTCATTCTCAATCTCTACCTCAGACTGTACAAACTGGTCAGTGAGGGTTTTAGTTTAAACTCCTGACAGATAGAGATTCATGCCTGGATCTGTGAGAGCTATGAAAGGAAAGAAAAATCCAGGACCTTTACTGCTGCCACACATCATGTTCTATGGATGTGCTGATCTGGACCAGATTATCACATAAAACAGGAACAGGACAGGAGCAAGTGCAGCTTTAGCCATCCATACAGCTGGAAAATGGGAAATGAAAAGAATTCCCTCCTGCATCTTTCCTCTGTCAGTGTCTGCACATCTCTGCCCTTGCTGCCCCAGCTGTTATTGACAGGTAACTGAGCTCTTGGTCTCCAAATCTACAGCCTCCTACCTCTGTGGATACCTTTCACTTATTTCTCTTCTCTGATGGTCCATACCAGCCACTGACCCACTGATCTTCTACCCTATATCTGGAATGGTTAGTGAAGAAAAGAAAGAAAAGAAAACAAAAAGAAACAAAAGAAAGCAAAGAAAACAAAAAAAACTGAGTAAAGAAACACATAAAGATACACTGGGGTTTAAGAGACTTGAGAACAAAGGAGCAGACAGGCAGGAGGCTGAAACCCCAGTAATGCCCCAGAGGATCACAGGACACAGGACTGAGGACAGCAGGACGCAGAGCACAGGGCTCCCAGAGGACAGCAGTAGAGAACACAATGAAGCAGAGCAGTGAACACCTCCAGGAAGCCAGTGGATACTGGAAAGGAGAGGAAGGGAATTGGTGAATTTCTCAAGCTTATGATCCAGACAACCTTTGCTTAAGTATCTGAATTACTCATCAAAGAGGAAATTTCCTCCAAACCTTCTGAGGCTTTCCAATCCCTAACTGTATTGCAATTATTTTATTTAGGGCTTTATTTAATGAGATCTGGGAGATATTTTAATATCTCCAAAATATGAAAATAATTCAAACTTGACTCAAGGGCTAATTTCATTCTACTTTTAAAAGACCAGAATTACAAAGGCCTACAAATAGAAGCAAGTATCAGACCTTACATATTTCTGTGGTGCATATAGTTTGGGGCTGGCTTGAAGGATAGACCCGGTTTAAGTTAGGACCAGACTCAAATGGATCCATACATTAAGTACAGGGTGTTCCCCCACATGGCAGTGGTGTTGCACTGTGGCAGCAGCTCAGACCTACAGAATACATCCTGCACTGACTTGTAGAACTGCTTCTCATTCTGGAGTGAGCACATGTACTCCTTCATTCCCATACTGCCTCCCAGTGCAGGGTGCATGAGCCCTTGAAGCACCAAAGGATGCTGCACTACTGAAAAGAACTTAAATGACTCAAGCTCTTATGGTAAAATTTTGTGGTCTTCATAATAACACAGAGAATCTTAAAATATCTGTCTAAAGGAAGGAGTTCTCTGGTCCTGTAGCTCACCACAACATAAATCAAATGTCTGTTCCCAGGGACATGCCAGGGGAAAGAGAAAACAAAAGAAAAAAAGAGCAGCTGTCTAAAATTTTGATTCAATTTTGCTCAACAAAGCATGTGCATGTTTAAGAATGATGCTTGGATTCTTGATTTCTTACAGTAAGCGTGATCATAATATGCTATTTTATCACATCTTAAATTATTTTTTTACATTCGTCTTATTATCTGTGCAGGAAATGTAAATTGACAAAGCTTCCACCCCAGGTCAGTCTGGGAGAGGCTTTTACTAACAATTCTGCTTCTGTGATGACAACACACATTAAAGTAGAACAAAAAAAAGAAGGAAAGATCTCTCCACCAACACACACTTAACAGTGCATCTCTCCAATCCACTGGGGTAGGACTGACATCTGTGTTTGACATGTAAAAAAGCAAAATCTGAACAGGTCTAATTACATCCAGTAGTTTCTGTTGAATGTTTTATATATTTGTAAAAGCAGCATTTGTAAAATATTAACAGAAACATGTCGGCCTTTAAAACAAACGAGCTACATTTCACTGAATTATGAAGAAATGTTGCCAGATATAAGTTAGTATAACAAATAAAACACTCCAAAGTAGTTATGTTAATCTGCTCTCTTAGTGAAATTGGTTCTTGCTCCTAAGAAACAGCCTCTAGATATTTAATTATTTGGAATGCTCCTTAAAACAGAATTCTTTAGCATTGATAAAGTCTCTGTAGTTCCTCCAAAAGGCTATGAGGGTCAGCAGATGTGATAGCTTGTTCATTAATTAATGCCACAGACTAGACGAATTCCAGACACATATTTTTATGTAGTGTTTCAGCATTATTTTATATGTTTATATCTACAGCCTGTACTGCTCTGAATATACACAACACTTAATGACACCTACAGGAAAGGTGTGTCTTTTTTATATTGAGGAGCTCTATCACATAACACCCATGAAGAAAAAGATTTGAGGATTTGTGCCTTTACGTTCTGGCTTAGTTGCCCATGTTTTTCCTGTTCTAATTTCCACAATTATCAAACCAGTTTGATGTTTATGAAAAAGAAATAAACCAAAACCAACCCAAAGGAACACACTAAGCACAAGCCCACATCACAATCACAGGAACTAGAAGGCTTTCAAAAAACTCTTTCAAGTGCTTTAGAAGTAATAAATAATTAAATAAATAAATAATTCAGTCTAGACAGAGCACTGTTTATAGAGGTTCTGTGCAGAACCAGGTTGGCTAACCCAAGAATAAATTTGCCAGAATATATGTCTAAGTAACTTGCATAAAGTCAATCAGATGGTAGACACAGATTTTGACCTCCATGATTTTCACCATTAGTCTTTACCAATAACTCAATTATTGTCAGCTACTCCAATGACTTAAAATCAGACACTGAGATGGCTTATTGCCAGATGGTGCTGTTTATCTACAAATATCATCACTATTTTTATTTATGTTTTGCTTAAAATGCTGGCTAGCATTCCTCAATAAGAAACTGAAACTTTCCAGAATGCCTGCTAGGAAAACCAAACAAGGCTCACATGTATTAAGTCTTCCAGACATGCACAGCCCACAATATTTAATTGTAGGAACTTGTAACGTAATCTTCTAAATATTTACAGAAAAGAATGGAAACAGTTATAATTAGGTCACAGGATACTCCCAGCATTTCTTGTTTGTCTGAAGTCTGTGCTACCTTCCGTTCCAGCTAATTCTTGAAGCTCGATGTAAAGACTCTTACCCTCACTAACCAGATGAAAATTGAGTTTCCAGTGTCACAATACATGCTTAGTTGGCATTTGGGTACAGTACAAAATATCACGGCTTGGTCTTAAGCCATAATTTACTGGTTTACTGTTCAATTATAAGTTTTAGGAAGTGTCCTTTATTTGAAAGCTATGCAGGTTTGGTTCATTTTCTTCATTTTTTACAGACCTTGCTTCATGCAGAAGTTTAACATCTGGCATACTAAGAATTTCACCTTTGCTGAAAACCGTGATCCAGCTTTGGAGTCTGCAGGAAGGGAAAGTTACCAGCTCTGTCCAGTCGTCATCAAAAACCGCTGCTACCTTATTTGCCAAATTCTCTCTACCAACAAGGTTTTCTCTGAAGTCATCTGGGGAAAGGGATGATCATGGACCTCAAAATACATATCACACCACCTTCTCAGCTCAGGAAGCCTCAGGAGACTTGATTGCAAGTGAAGTTCACAGAAACAGAAAATCCCATACCTGATGTGTACAACATGTGCACTTGTGTGTGGATACATTTATACACATGTATAGTATAAATAAACATTAATTCCCTGCTGCTCTGCTTGTATCAGGGAAACTGAAAAACAACTTGCAGAAATGGCACAGTGCACTCCCAAACCAATGAGAACTCCAAGTGCTGCAGCACTCAAGCATGGCCACAGTAATGTGAGCAAACGTTTTCAGGTTATTACCTGGAGGAGTTGTCTTATGTATGGGCCAATTCAGCAAATCAATTAAAGTAATGCAGTTACTTGATCAACAGATGAACACAAAGGGAAAAATGTGACAGAAGAGACCGGGGAAAAAACATAGGGGTCATGAAAACAAAAAAACAGCTGAAAAGACAGGAGAGAGCATTTGGCATCACAGAGGTAAAGAGAGCATTATTTTAACTGAAACGGATCTGTTTAAACAATGGGTCACTTCTTTTTGTTGCCCTCAAGATTAAACAAGGAACTCTGATGACAACTGGGTCATTTACACAACATTTAATTTTAAGGTTCCTCACCTTCATGTTGTCCTTTCAACAAGGTTTGTGGGAGATGCAGATAACCACAGACTGAAGGAGAGTTAATTTGACTCTTCTGGTGAAAAAACTAATAATAATAGAATAATATTTCTAATAATAGAATGGTTAGATACCAATGTAGCAGAACTTCTGCATGTGTGTCAGCTACTTGATCAACAAAATATTATTCATGTTCGTCCCAGTTCTCACCTTGAGGGAAAGAAGATTTGACCCCCACATCTCTCTGAGGCCACACCTAATTCCTCTCAAGAGTGTTAATGGAAAATAATTAAGTGGAAGCAAACAGCAAAAAATGATGCAGGGAAGATGCCGTTCTCAGTGACCGCCAGTCAAAATTACAGATTTTATTAAAAGCCCAAGTTGCCTCCTAGAGGATTCAATGTAGTTCAAAAGGCTGATGAAACTGCTCCTCCTGGAACCATAAAGCAGCAGCTCCAGCCAGAGGCACCATGCAGTGGGCAACAACTGGTGTTTCTGGTGCTACAATCCATAGAACCATGGAATGGCTTGGGTCAGAAGGGACGTTCAAACCTACCTAGTTCCAACTCTCTGCCACAGGACCAGGTTGCTCAGAGTCCCATCCAACCTGGCCTTGAACATTTCCAGGGATGGGGCAGCCACAGCTTCTCTGGGCAGCTGTGCCAGGGCCTCACCACCCTCACAGTAAAAGATTTCTTCCCAGTACCTAATTTAAACCTAATTTATCTTCTGCTGTTTGAAACCACTCCCCCTTGTCCTGTCACTTCACACCCTCGTACAAGTCCCTCTCCAGCTCTCTTGCAGCCCCATTAGGTACTGGAAAGCTGGAAGGTCACCCTGGAGCTTTCTTTTCTCCAGAGTGAACAGCCTCAACTCTCTCAGCCTGTCTCCACAGGAGAGGTGCTCCAGCCATGCTGTAGTTTCACAATTATGCATTCACCCCTTGGGATATTATATACTCATATTTTTTAAAAAGATATATTCAGAGAAAAGTTGTGAGCTCATATTACAAGTTCTCAGCTGAAGTAAATTTTTTACTGATGAGTTACCAGCCTATGAACTGGTGGTTTATAATAGAAAGGCAGACTGACATTTAAATAGAGTGGCACTAGAATAATGGCTTTACATTAGTATTTTATGGGAGGCTGAATAACCACAGAGTTAACATACTGTATTTTCTGGCAATAAAAAATCCTTTGAAAACAAAAGGTCATTTTATTTGATAATGTAAATGAATTAGATTTGTATTGTATGGCCAAGAGAGTAAAGGAAAGATTAATTCTTAGAGAAGAAGTCAATATATCAGGATGGCTAGGATTGGTATGGTTTTAATTCCTAAAGCATGCTGTAAAGCCTGCAGTTCATAACCCACAGCCATATATTGCTGTACACTGGGGGTTTTAATACAGGCCCTGGACTTCAGTCTGATCTGATAAAAATCTGAAACTTGCAATAGGCCATTATGTGGGCAAACTATTCATTTTATATTCACCTCCTTGTCGTGTCAGTGCAGAGGTCATCTAAAGAGGGGGCCTAATTAATCAAACTGTCAGAGCCGATGAGGAGGAGCATGTTAATGGGACTTTTATTTCACCCAGGAAAGCAGTGGTCTGACAAGAACCAGAAAATATGGCCTTGATGTTGCTGTTTATTAGCAATGCTGAGATCAGTAGTAATAGGTGCCAAGCAGCCTATGTTTGATAAAGCACTGGATGTCAAGAACCTGCACCAAGCAGAAATCAGACAGACAAGAGGCAGGAATCACCACACAGAGATGACAGCTACTGAGCACAGGTAGGGGTTGGGTGTGAGCACAGAACCTGAGCCTGCACAGGACACATCCTTGTTTCTTCAAAAGTAAATTTAAAAAAAAACAACAACGAAAAAAAAACCCACCCCCAAACCCAAACACCCCTTCCCCTCAAATACCACAACCCACCAGCTATTTTCCTGCACTTATAGGTGAGGCTTTGCAGTATTTAATTCCTATCTGGCTTGCCTACAAGGCAAGCACAGTGGCACAGAAAAAAACTAAATTTGGTGCAAGAGTGCTGAACTTAAAGGATTGCCTTGATGGGAGGCCATGGTGGTACAAGGCCAGCACACTGCTGATAGCCTCTGAGAGACACTTGTAGTACCCTCTGAGAGTTGTCAGGACTGTAAATGCTCCAAGACCAGCAAAAGAGCTGACACTACCTGAGCCAGGTCCATGCAGGATGCACCAGGTGAAGGAAGCACAGCACTGGCAGGAGTCAGGTCTGTGCACCTCTTGCCTGTGCCAGATCAGGCACTCAATGAATTCAGCCCTGGCCCCACAAAACACAGTGATAATGCTAAAATAAACACAGTGAGGATTTAATTTCTTGCCCAAAGCCTTTCTCCAAAATTGATGTTCTTAACACAAAATGCATGCCCAGAGTAAAGAAAACAAGGATATCTAAAAGGGAGTGAGTGGGAGATATAAGAGATGCTCAGTTTTTGAAGGGCACTGGATTCATTTTAGCAGCAGCCAAGGCATTTGCTGTGTGGGTGATATATGTAAAATTTTAAATTAATTATTTTAGTAATGCTCCCCTACATGATTTCTCAGACTGCAATGTATTTTATACTTCAGGCCATGGTAGGCTTCATAATTAACTACTTTCTGAAGCCATTTTAATTATTTTCCCCCCCAACACCATTATTTCCAAAGTAATAGAGAACTATCATTAAATAGCCTTCTAAATAGAGAGCTGCAGGAATCTACTCTTGTAGGATAAAGCACTTGGAATCACTACCCTAGCAATGCCCCCAAAAAGGTTTAAGCAGCTAAAAGGAAATATGCTGCTGAAGGGAAACCTCAGACACTAACAGGGCATGAAGTCCCCAGCTGAGTCAAAATTTTTCTTCGTGGAAAAAAAAAGGTATTGTGAGTTTGGCTGCTGCCATGGATCCAAATATCCTCATCCTGAATTCTCTTTTTCTTTTCTCCATTGTCTGGGTCTTCCTCTTAAAGCCAGCAGTACTAGAATTGGAATGAGAAGATTCAGAACCAAGTTCTGTGCCTCTGACTGGGGTGGCTCAGCCTCCCAGGCTGCTGTGCTCCATCCCAGAGCTCTCAGCAGGCCGTGGGACAGGCAGGAGCCTGGGGTGGCCCTGCCTTCCCCCTGGGAACAGCTGCCCCCTTCAAGTGGACAGGCACAATTCTATCTACAGAGAGACACTGGCAGAAAGGTGTTTTTCTCTGTCAGCAAAACCACTTAGAAAACATCCTGCTCCTCTCCTGAGCCTCCCCTGTTCCTCCCTGCCACAGGCACCGCTCTCTTCTGCTGGTACTGATGAGCCTGAGATGAGACCACTGATAACACCCTTGTTGACAAAAAATGGGAAGATCTTTTTGGTTATTTGGTTTTACAGGGTACAAAACTTCAAGCAGCCCAAATATGGGACTGGAGAATGACAGCACTGGGCTCAGGACTGGTTGTTCAGGGCAGGAACAGCTTCCCTGACAGCAAAACTCACAGCTTTATCATCAAACTACAGTTTTAAAGAGAACAGTGCACTCCTGCTGTAAATCAACTAGATGGAGAACAATAAAGCCACTCTTCCCATCCTAATCTGCTGTTGACGATGCCCTTTTCAATGGTCAAAATTATATTTTCCCTTACATTTTCATGCTTTCTACTTTAAACATAAGGCACACCCCCTATACTTCACAGAAAATACATTAGATTGAAAACACATGCAGAAAGCTAAAATGTAGTTAAAATAACTACCTTTTAAAGTTTTAGAGGGCTGCTTTCACAGCTACAAGGAACATAAATGTTGATACGTAAAATCTTAATGGTTATGAGCCACATTTTTATATTTCTCAGTGGCAGTGGTGTTAAAAAACATTTAAGTCAGTTCACTATTAACAAATGGAATAGTACAAAAAATTGGGACTATGTTGAGTACCTTTTGAAAAACGTACTGAGGAGGGTTTTCAGTCGCTGACAGTGTATTACTTAGCCATCACCATGGTATTCTGTTAGTGTTAGGATTTTATTTCCCATATTGTACTATTAGCTTATTGGAAGGGAGGTTTGAATTTTTTGTTATATCACACCTTCATTTACAAACATTGTGTAGTTGAAGTATGGCCATAAATTCCTAAAATGCCTGCCTAACTTCATGCAGATATTGCTCTTATTTTGAAACAAAAGGAAACCTGCACGTTAATCCCAATGACATTGCTACAGGAACCTTATTTACAGTATGATTAAAAAATGGTCCTTTCTTACAGCCTCATTAAATCTAAGCCTCATTTAACTACTAGGACATTTTTACAATGGGTTTACTGACATACTATGATAAATGTCTGTATAACATCCTTCAACAATAGCCCTGACTACAGCCATAACCACAATGTGTATAAACACTGCATCAACTCTAACAATGCACTGTCCTGAATAGTAGGAAGTGAAGTACCACTAAATGCATTTTTACTAAGCCCCACGTCTCCAAACCTGTGTTTTGCTTTAGTTTTTTTATTGGTTTCTCTGTTGTTTTGGGGGGACTGCTTTGTTTTGCCTTCTCAGTGGGAAAAGAAATGATCCCCTTAAAATTGCGAGAGTTAAGATGTTAAACTTTTCAAATATTACAGGACCCTTTGAAATTCTGACCTAGGCAGAAAGGTTTCCTGAAATTTGATTCTTTAGAGATAAAAGGATTGGCAGCCAGATGAAAGCAGCCCTACCCTTTTTTCCATGTCAGAGAAATGAATGGAACAGCTTATGAATACATGTAACTTACCCATTCAGGAGCCACGCTGGTGCCTATTTGTCCTGAAATATCAGTGTTAGGTTACTGTGTAAAGCAACATCACTGTGAGCCGGCATCGACTCCATCCACGGGAACAGTGAGGGCCACAATAAGGATTTTGGAGATTTAACAAACTTTTCAAACTTCAAGGCAGGGCAAGGAATTAAAAGACATTTTTGTGGGAATCATGCTTTCAAAACACCTCTATAAATGGTTATCCACTGTAACTTACTGCTGCAAGGCACAGCGATCAGGAGTACCAGAATTGTACAACAAACTAAAACTGAACAGGCTCAAATGCTTTCCTCCTCATGGCTGGCCTCTGATTTCATTTCACATCAAATGATATCGCAAAGCTGGACATGGCGAACCTAAAGTATTTTCACTGGAGACTAGGGTCTGACATTCTGTCTAAATGAAATTTCCCAGTTGTCCCAAACACTTTTTATCTTATTTCCATGCTAGCAGTTTGAAATGTCATTATGCATTGCCACAATGACAGATGAGCAAAGGCACAAGAAACCAAGAGAGCTGCTTTTTCCAATGAACCATGCCTAGCAAATGTGAAAATTCACTTTTGCCCCTGGCTCCTGGCTCACTCCCAGCTATTGATGGTAACAGGGGGAAGCTCTTTATGTGACTTCATCCAGGTTGAAATATAGAGCATGAGATAAGAAAACTTTGTACGTATGTATATGTATACTCACATTATTAAAAAACACCACTAAGGGTCAAATCTTGCAAATATTTTTTACTTTATTACCACAGGTTATCAGATACTGACAGCAATAAACACCCTGGAATACAGGAGGTTAAGTCACATGGCCATAATACATATTTTATGTGGATTAATAGACTGAGACCTAGATGGTAGTGGTAAAAAAATAAACATCCTTCAGAAAACATTTTTGTAAGAGAAGATACCTCATGGTCACAGGGATTTCAGAGCTTACAGACACCCCTACAGTGACAGTGGGAATGAGAACACAGTAACATTTCTCACTTTAACTTAGGTATTTCTATCAACTACAGTGAATTGTTCTAAGGACGACTTCAAGACCAAACTGTGAACTAGGGTTTCTCTTTGCTAAACCACCTTTTCCTGCTGCAGTGAAATAATAATCTCCTGCTTCTAAAAGGTAACTCCTTTCTATAGGCTTGTTCATGTCATAGAGCTGACAACCAGTAGAAGAAAAATAGATGGGGTTATATTACCAATTAACACCTGGATATTGCCTATTCTCTCCCATTTGAGTCACTGCTCACTCTGCCACTCCTGTTTGCCTCACCTCACCAGACAGGCAGAGCTGCCACTCCCTGCAGTGACTCCTTCTGTCTGGTGCTGAAAGGAGCAGGGAGCATTGGTATGCAGCAACCTCCACCCAGGAACTTCCTGCACCAGGATCAGCCTGTGTGAAATGCTGCTCTCATCCAAGTCAGGCCTCAAAATTTCACCCATGATTTATTTTTCAATAAGTCATCTCTTGCTGTCCTGCTCTTTGATATTGCTTTGCTTCTGAGAGCACAGAAGATATGAAAAGGTGCATTTCTATTAGCAGCATCCACTTTAAAACTTCGCATGCTACCCTCTTTATAAGGCCCTGCTGCCTTCCATTCTCTAATACAAGCTGTTACTCAGCCTTCTCCTGCTTTTATCATCAGAAGAAATCATTTTGACTACCACAATAAAACCCAGAGGTCACCATGATGTCTTTTATAAGCATTAGGAAACAAACTTTTAGTAGAAAGTAGGGTAAAAATCGAGTTCTGCACCATATTTTGGCTACATTCCCCTGAAGAAGTTAATCTATACAACTCTTTTCTTTGAAAGTACAAAACCGAGGCCCCAGATGGCCAGAATTTTCCATGACTGAGATGACACAACTGAGTTATACCATATTTTGGGGATATACTTTCAGAGCATAGTGGGATCCATC
Organism: Trochalopteron elliotii; assembly: GCA_024734555.1. NCBI lineage: Eukaryota > Metazoa > Chordata > Aves > Passeriformes > Leiothrichidae > Trochalopteron > Trochalopteron elliotii. Next base: position 612,155 of record JANPWX010000473.1, on the reverse strand, counting down.
TGAAACCTTCCTCTTCCAGGGATGCAGGAGATTACAGCTGCCCCCTGGAGACCCATCACCAGAGCCATTTCCTTAGCTTATCATTTCTCTGCTACAAAAAAAAAAAAAAACAACAAAAACCACAAGGGATGGTGGGATGCTGGGATGGTGACTTCAGTTTATACAATACCCCAGTGCTTAAAAAAACTTCCTCAGAAAGTTCTCATTGAGGAGGTATGAACAAAATGTGCTTTGAAAACCAAACAGAAAACTAGAGGAACAGCCTCAACATCTCCTACACACAAAGCCAGTACCTCTATGCATGTGTGCAGAAACACACTTACCTGCAACACAGTCCATATATTTTTTCATATCTACCTATATACACATATAGACAAGGGGCTGCATAATATGCTGTGCAATTGTAATCAAGCAGTGGAATCAGCATGATGATTTGGCATGTTGAATTAGTCTGACACACTTCGTGTACCGAAACATAGAAGCCCTACCAAACTTTGTTCACCAAATTGTTAGAGCAGCTCAACTTCTGCCTACAAATGTGAATTTATAAAAGGGAGAGCAGTATTCACTGTTGTGGCTCTGCCTAGTTGCTTAATTGCAGTGTGTATTTGGCCAGAAGAATTAGCCAACTGTTTAAAACACAAGCAATGGCTGCCAGTCATTTTTCCATAGTGTTTAACATTTTGCAATGCTTACACCACTTTCATGATACCTTTATAGAGGTAGCTTTATTTCTTACAATGCATCAGGACCAAATAGGACCTGTTTTCATTAGGTACAGTGCATGCAAGTCTATTAATACTGGAGCTAAATTCAGCTGTTCAGAAGCCAAATGTTTGGTGCAAGGCAGTTTCAGTGGCTCCCATATGGGCAACAGAGAGAGACAAGCCCTTTTTGCAAAGGGTACAATTAGTTCACAGGCTACTGTATAAAGCATCTGGGATGGATTACAGGTGCTGCTTTTGGTCTCCTTTAATGAAAATAAGGAGCTGAGGAACTCTTGCTTAGTTTGACCCTGTAAGTTTTAAAGAAAGAAAAAAAAATCAAGCCTCCAACCCCAAATTTACTGTACCTTAAGGGACATCATACATTATATAAAATAAAGCTCCTGCAAAAATGTGGTGAGATAGGTGTTTGTTCACATGAGCATGCACATATATATACAGCACATAAAATCTGACACCTAAAAATCAACTTCTGGCAATACTGAAAACCCTTCAGCATGTTTCTTGTGTGCAATGCTTATAAGAAGGCAACTGTGATACTGCTTTTAAGCTATTTTAGCAAGGGCCCTTAACAAGCTTCACATAAAATATTCAGCATGGATGCTTTCAAGTCCACACAATCTAACTTAAAAAGCTCTCTTCTACAACCCACATTATAAATCAGTTTATTATAAAGGTGGAGTGTGGATTAGATGTTTCCCTTACCTTTCCCAAAGCATGATTGTATTGGGCTGCATCACAAACACAAGCAGAAATTCAAAACCAATTTCTTTTTGAATTAAAATTATTTATTGAATGTTTTGATAGGTTTTAAGAAATTCAGAGGAATTTCACACACTGTTTCAAATAGTTGTGTTTACATCTCCAACAAGTAACTGTATGGCTGAAAAGCAGTCAGAATTAGAAGGGTACTCTATCAATTTAGTCCTCCAGTATGGAACTTTATTGCCCATGCCTTTATCGGAAAGAATTTGTCTTCCAAACTAACTTTTGAAATTACACCCTTTCTTTACAGAACTGAGGAGCATATGCTACTGATTTCAGAGGGAGGTGACTTTCATCCTTAATCTTTTCTTTTTCATCTGCATAATGAACAGATAACCTGTTCAATGTTAGGAAGTTGTTTAAATAATACACTGAAATGCTGAAAAACACAGCATTCACATGACTTTTCAGACTTCAGCTACAATGAAGGGCCCTTTGTAGGCATAAAGAAAAAGCCTTTTTCAAATTCTTACAGGCCTGGAGACTCCAATATATTTTTCTGAACTGTTTAGATGCCCAAGCTGGCATCAAGATGGAGACATGGTTGAGCCTGCATGCTGTATTCCACAATGTAAATCTGCAGTCCTGAGTCAGGCAGAATTCCAAGTAGAGTATTTAAATTTTTCTCATCTGTTGTCTAAGAACTTCATGATCAAACACAAGATTTAAAGCCTGCTGAGATCAGTGGGAAAATCCTATTGGCTTCAATGAGCTTTGGATGAGATTCAGAGGACCAGAGTCAGAAAGTTATCTAGGGCTGAAAAATGCATCTAGTGAGTTCTAGGCCAATTTTGTAGCTCAGCACCGAAACTTCTGGTCATCTTAGTTTTTTTCTCAACTTTTCTACATTTCAATCCCAAACTTTACTAATCAGCCATTTTCTTTATTCAAAAATCTAGTGTCTCTTTTCTGCTCTCCTTCTCCTCTCTTCTCTATTTGGTACATTTGGGAATTTTATCATTGACAATAGAATTTATGATAAAATAAGAGACCAATAACACTTTTAGCTTCTTCTGGTGTTATGCAAAGATATTTTAACTGCTGCTGAACTCAAGCTATAGGAAATGGTGATTTCAAAGTGAACTTCGTACAGTCATTGAAATATTTCCTATAAATATTTTAGATGGTAATTCTATTCTTCCCAAAGACAAAATGACTTAATTATCAGGGGCTTCAGCTCACAGTATTCATGGAAGCAGATATACGTTTTAGCATATTTAAAGATACTAAATTATGAAAAGCAGTTCACATAGGGTAATTATTTGATAGTTCATTATGATGAACAGTACATTTATTTATAATAAGTGCCATGTTTTATAGCATGATACCAAAATCAGATACTACTTCATAGCCAAAAGAGTCTCCTTTGGCACTTCCAGAGTGAAAATCCCTGCAGCCTGTTAGTGCAGTCCCATTCACATCCAGACACACTTCTCTTTGCAGTATCCATATTGCACAGCCACTGCAATCCATTCCTTTTCCCAAAGCCTCCTGGGTCAGTGTGCTGTCTCACAAGAGCTACTGTATGCTGTGCACATGGGTAAATACACTTTTGCCATTCTCTGTGTTTTATAATCTACCATTTAACCTTAAGGTATGTGTTTACCAAAACCTCTACAGGCACAATGGCTTTCTTCAGCTGGAGAACACCAGGCACACAAGGCAAGGTTTATACAAGGTTTAAACTTTTGCTTGACTGCAAAATATATCAAAACAATCTCCCTGTTTATCCTGGGGTGGCAGGGGGAACAACGTTCCTCTGTCTTCTCATCCCAGATCTGACACTCATTTACAGAGACTGCGAATTCATCTCCCACTGAAATGAGGAGAGGTCTGCCCAGTGATTTAAAGTGGATCAAGATTTAATTGAGGTGAATATTGACAAGACATTTACCGAAGTATTATTGAAAAATACATTTCATTAATGACAATGATACTAAAAGATTGGAAATCCATAAAGGTGGAATCAGAAAGACTAGACAAAATGCTCACAGAAGTCAATGGAAATAAGCTCTGGACCCCAAAAAAAGAGGGTGTTACAAAGTAACACCCTCTTTAGAGGTAGTAAAATTTTACACAAAGGATTAGTGGCATGTTACATATGATTAAATAAAATCCCCATTAAAAAATGTAAGAGAGTAGATGTGAATAGTGAAAACACAGCAAGGGAGCGGAAGGAGATCCAAGACCATGTTTCCACAAACACAATTACTGACATTCATTCAGGGGAGCTCCTTGTAACAAGTGAAATTTTTCACACCACAATTTGCAGGACGGACTCATCTGCCTACTTTCAGCAACCCCATTGCATATTTGAGAAATCAAGCACAGAAACCACAGTGTGCAGACTTCACTTGGAGTTTTAGCACCAGCCTTTCCCCCTGCACAGCTCCCCAGGCACAGTGTGTCTGGCCAGCAGCCACAGAGCAGCAGCACAACACAGATCTTGTGCTCAGAGCCCAGGGAGCTAGCTCCCTGTGCTGCTCTGCTGCCTTGAAGGCAGCTGTTTTAAGGAATCACCACACTAATGAAAAAAAAATCTAGTTGCTGGGACAGAATATCAAAACTAGCAGTTGCTTTTCGTTTGCAAAGTTTGCCCTTTCTTGTCAGCTTTTTCTGAAATAAAAATGAATTCACCTGAAGTATAACCACTAGAGTGAGGTGAGAAGAAAGTGCAATATTATTAGGACCAAAGTGAAAGCTGTGATACCAAAGTCAGAACCCCCTCCACCCCCACTATTTATTCCAACTAGAATAACATCTTTGCTCAAGCTGATATTCACCTTCTTGTCACTTGAAGAGAAAAAAAAAAGACAGAGCAACTTTTAAATTAACTTACATACCACACCTCCAGAAATGATTAATACCTCTTTAAAAGGATAGCTAAGAACAGCAACAAAAGAAAAACCTAGATTACTGTAAATGGGCAGAAATTCTTCCTGACCTAACCTCAGACAGAAAGATTTAATTGCCCATGTTGTAAGGTCAGCTGCTACAAAATTCTGATTATCTAAGGTTTTCAATGCACAATTCAGCATGATGCTTCTGTTTGAAAGGCCAGTGCCTGTGAAATAATCACAGAATTAACTAGGTTGGAAAAGACCTTTGAGCTCATTGAGTCCAAGCTATGACCAAACACCACCTCATCAACCAGACCATGGCACTGAGTGCCACATCCAGCCTTTTCTCCAACACCTCCAGCGATGATGACTCTCCCTGGACAGCCCATTCCATTGCCCAATCACCCTTTCTGTGAAAAAATTCTCCCTAATATCCAGCCTGAACTTTCCCTGGTGCAGCTTAAGGTAGGGTGAAAAACACAGAGACTCTCCATTACAGAAAAAAAAGAGGCAAACAAGAAAATCTGTGGGAAGTCCCTGGGGAAGACTGAACTGCAGTGCCTGCCTGCTGTCAGCCCCAATGGACTGAATTCAGCACCATCCATGCCCAGGAGCTCCCTCCAACTGCCAAGAGCACTGCAGCTTCCCAGGAGCTGCCCCTGGACACAAGTGTTAATCTCTGCTGGCATTAGCTGTGTTCTAGAAAGCATCACAGAGCTCCAGAAGCACAGGAATACTGAATTTTAGCCTGCTGTGTGTGCAGGTTTGTTTGCAGTGAGTAGGATGGCTCATTATTATTTGTTGTTAGTTTTCACTACTTGTGGTGGAAGAATGCTGACACCTCTACTCTTTTATTGATTGAAAAAGGCATCCAGTCTCCAAAAATATTTTAAACTTTACTGATTGGTTGCTTTCTTGCACAGATTATTTTAAAATCCTCAGCACATTGTTGGTGAAACCTTCTCAGATTGTGTAGCTAAACATAAACCCAAGGTTCACAAGCAGTTGCCACCCCTGGTACAATGGGGGGAAAAACGACTACAGTAAGTAGAAGGGTAGCTTGACATGTGGCTTCTCTTCACAGACTTGCAGCAGAAATTAAGATTCAAAAAACAAATGGTGGTAGCAAGACAAACTTTCATTTCTGATTTAAATTCAGATTAAATTCAGTGGGATTTTATTTTGAGTTTTTACATAACAAATTCTAGTTTGTATAAAGTACATTATTACTGTTTTGGCCAACTAATTGTTTTTAACATTTACCCTAAAGATGTAACTACCCATATGAAGTCTACGTTTACAATAATATAATAAAATCATTAATATATATATAAAAAATAAGCAATATTTAGTTGTTCCTAAAGTTAAAAGTCAAGCCTCTTATCTGTAAAGTCTTTGAATAAACTCTTAGAGTTACAGTTTGCTGGAAAATATTTTACAGAATTAATTTCTGCTTTTCTAGAAGATAATATATTTTCTATTTTAGTTCATATAACTAGTACATACTAATGCTTGATTATGAAAGGAAAAATCCCCAAAAACCTGGGAATCAAAAAAGGAAAAGTACTACCTAGAATTTATGAATAAAAACAAAGTATAAAACACTATGTCCATTATCTCTGTAATCTCAAAAGACTGGCTTGACCAGGAACAATAGATTAGTTTAAAAAGCTGAGACAAAGGTAATATTTTGTCTTATAAGATAAAATTTGCTGTAATTAACTTTTTCCTTATGCATTTACAAGTCCTAAGCTGGTTTCATTCTGGTAAGAAAATGCATTTTAAAACATTCTCTGTGTTCATTTATAAATTAATTCTAATAATTTGCATCAAAAGACAGCTGGAATCCATGGAAAAAAAAAAGAGATTAAAAAGCATAATTCATCACTTTATAATAAGCAAATATTTAAGTGTATATACAAAAAGAAGAGCAAAAATATTAATGTATTATATTTTTATGCTGCTACTTAAATAAGAGTCAGCAGCATACTGTCCCAAGTTTAAAAAAATGACACATTGCCAATTATTGACACTGAATTTTCTTCACATAATCACTTGTAGATTTTCAAGCAGTAAAATAACAAAAACCAGGAGTTCAATTAATTACAAAAATCATTTGGCTTGACCCATCCCACCCTATAAAAAAGAAATAACTTCCCCAAACAGTATCATTCATTTCCATCTGCTCCCGAGGTTTTCCTCTAAGCAATGCTGCCTGCCTGATCCTTGTGCAGCTCCTCTGTGGTGCCATCCAAGGCTGCACTTCCCACAGGGTGCCCCCTCTCTGCACCTCAGCCCTGTTTATCCACCTTATCAGCTCAGGAAGAAATTTGGGCAAAACTCTTCCTCTGGTCACCGATATCTCTGGGAACCAAACCCATTAAGATATCTGTGACCCCTACTCATGCTATTTTAACTGTCTGTTGTACAGGAAGGAACTGATAAAAATAGGATTACAATGCCCTTACAGATGAACTAGCAGGAGGCTTGATTGTGATTGATGCCTGGATAAATATACAATAACAGGCCCTACATTTCAACAGGGCTTTTGATAGAAGGTAAGAAGCAGTGTCGGTTTTCACTGCCTGGACTGCAGGACTCTTTGCTCATGTACCTGATAAGTGCTTTTCATTGAAGATTGAATCTTCTACTCTTAGTCTGACTTTAAACAAAGAGCAGGAGGTGGTTATTAGTAGGTAGGAATGAATATTCATATTATTTTGTGAGATACAAAGGTGCATTTCTTCCCACAGGTGCTCACATCTGGCCCACCCTAAATTCCTCTGAAGTCTCAATACTTTCCCATAGATAATCAGTGCCAAGGTGAGTGTATTTTAAAAATACACAGCATCATAACAACTGTGTGGGGAAACAAATGGGCAGAAATTGGAGTTTGGGGTGGGGAGAGGAAGGCTGGGATTGTCCACATCTTTGTCAACTCATCTGTGCCTTGGGAGATGAAGTTTTCAGCAGTCAGTCAGGCACAGCCTTAGCCCAGGAACAGTTTCTGCAGGAAGGGCACACAAGCCCACCATTGCTGGGGTTGGACAGCAGCAGGAGAGCACAGTATTTCTGTGTCAGATGGCTTTCCCTGACTCCATCTACTTCAGTACAGACTGAAGCCTGTCTGCTTTCTTTCAATCTTTCTTAATAAACCAAGTCTTAATGAGTGATGCATTTACCACCCAAGCCAGAAATTTCAGGAAGTAAACTCAGAGCACAGTTTTTATTAACCTTCCTCTTTTGGAGAAGAGGGCTTCAAGTGTCCTGAAATCACACGTTATCAGCTCCCACTTCAAGTAACACAGCTATCTATTCACTTCAACAGTATCTCAAATACGCCCCTTCTTATCCTGCAAAAAATAGACACCTACTTAGCTTTCCAGTGCAATGATCCAGCCAAGCACCCCAGCAAGTACACAGACTTCAAGGGGGCAAGCACTCCCTCTGGCTCCTTTGAAATCATTCAAGGAGGAAAGGCTTGCATTTGGTCAGAACCTTGCTGGATCACCTTGCTAAAAATAACAATACTTGGCACTTTCAAAGTGTTTCATGTGCTGAAACTCCTGTCTAAACGGCAATCATAAAACTGTTACTAGCCTTATTTTGTAGATGGAGAAATTAAACAAAGAAGCCAGTTATTTCCTGCACCTTATACAGTGAGACAGTGCTGGAGCTGGGACTCCCCTTCCCTGCTCCCTCATCCACGTGCTCCACCCTTCTGGCACCCACATGTTTCTCCTAACTGAAGGCACAGTCACAGCATGCACAGCAGCTGCCTAGCAGTCTGCAAACAAACTTTAAAAATTCAGTTCCACCTCTTACTACAGTGTGTACCAATTAATGTACATCACACACCAAAGTCAAACACCTGCAATGAGCAGGGACACCTTCAACAGGTTGCTCAGGGCCCCAACCAAGCTGGCTTTGAATATTTCCAGAGATGGGGCGTCTGCAACATCTCTGAGCAACCTGTACCAATGTTTCACTACACAGTAAATCCTATTTTGGTGCACCTGACACTAGAACTCCATCAAGCCCCTGAACCCCAAACCAAAGCACTGCACCAATGAGATGCAAAGCATTTACCCAGTATAAACTTGGCCAGGTCAAAATTTGGAGCACACACTTCCTCATTGTACTCTGGACAATGAAACAGAGACCCAGCTGACTTGGAGGAAGCTGTGTTAAGGGGTGATATGGCAGAGCTCAGACTCAGTATGACTGGAACTGGTATTAAGTGGTGCTCCAATCTACCTTCCTCTCCCCAGTGTCAGTGGTGTTGAAATGCTTGTAGGGTGACATCAAAATCACTGTGTTTAGTCATTGAAGGCAGCATCTCACTGCTTAGGGAAAAGAAAGAAATCCTGGCACCAAGTGGTCAGTGATGCCTGAGCACAGCACCACTGTTCAGACTGCAGAGCTGCCCAGCCCTCACCAGGCAGGAGGCAGTGACAAGTGCTCTGGTTTTGTGCTACTGTACAGCTCTGGATTAGCACAGACCTAAATCAGGCCTCTGACCCAGATTTTAACACCTTTTCTTATCCCAGATGATGATTCAGTGGTGATTTGCAGAGCATGCCATTCCAACCAAGGCGGCATAAACAAGTTCTCCACACTACAATTTATAGAGTAAAAATTGCGTTTTGCACAGTTTGTAAAATCAAGCCAAACATAGTAAGAGGAAGTGAAATCTCACAAGATTGATTTCATTCAATTGCTGGATAGCACAACTTGTTATTCAAGTTTTAATTGATGCACATGATGAAGTTGTGAAGCACAAAATTTTTCCTATTCCACTTTAAATGTCTTTGAATTTAAACACAAATTCAGTGTGCTAACAAACAATTGATATACCCCCAAGCCTCACAGCAAGAAGGCACTTAACCCATGTTGAACTTAAGCAAACAGATAAATCTCACAAATTTCACAAGGATGAAAGTGTGCACTTAAAATTAAGCCAAGAGTTTACTATTGCTTTTGCAAACAAATAAATAAAATTTCAAATTGATGTGTATACTTATATGTATATAAAAACTACAAAATAACAAAATGACAACTGCAGACAAACAAGCAGCAGACAATTCAAATTGTCAATAGACAATTCAAATACTGACAGAACAATTCCATCTATAGTAGCTTTGTACTTAAAATCAAATCCTGGACAAGCAGTGAGAAACATGGCACTGAGCAGTACACTGTGAATTACGGAGCAATACTGAGAATCCTCTCCTAGTAAGTCTAAATGCAGCACAGAATAAAATTATGGTGTAACTGGGGTGGGGGGTGGGTGGGGGTGGAGGAGGTGTAATTGCTCTAAGAAAGGAGAATTATAGCTACTCAGCTGCCAAGATCTCGAAGTGCTCCAAAACTACAGCTCTATTTCATCACATTTAATTTTTGTACAGATATTAAATTCAGCCAAGTCAGTAGATTAAAATAATATAGTAGATTGTATCAACCCAGACTTTGGCAAAATGTGACACAATCCCTTTTCAAAACCCTAAAATTGGCTTGCTTATGAGGAATATCACATGGCTGAATAGTGGCTAAAGGGCTATAAATAAATAGATTGCAGCAGCACAAGGGAGGTGCTAGCAGATTGCCACAGGGATTGGTATTAGGATCAGTTTTATTTAACATCTTTATTAATGATCTGGAAGAACGGGTAAACAGTGCATTAATTAAATTCACAGATTTCAATATAGTGAGAAGTGTTATAAACATGACAGTGGGGAAAGAAATTATGCCAAAGGAGGTTAGAAACACTGAGATAAGTAAGAAAAGGGGATTCCTTCTGAAAAAATGCAGGCTAATACCTCTGAAGAGAATTGAAAACCACAAATAATCAGTGAGAGGAAGAAACCCAAACCTGTTAAGCTAAAATAAAAGACCCAGGGGCAGCAGCTGACAGCAAATTATGCATGGGCTTGCAACATGAATGAGGAAAGGAATAAGATGATCTGGGCTACACATGTGGTTGTACCATGACATTATAGTGTGATGCAAGTCTGGACTTCCTGCAGAAGCAGTGAAACACAGTCATCATCCCTCATCAGTGTTCCAAGCAGCCAAGGATCTCCCCTCATCATACAGCAGAGACAGAATTCTGCAGTTTGGTTCTAAGCCTCTTGTGAAAATGTAAAAAAAAAAACCAAACCAGCCCAGCCAATCAATCAACCAAAAACCAATAGCCTGGAATACCAGACACCTCACCAGAAATAACAAAGAGGAAATGAGAAAAATCTGAAAGGATTACAAAGACTGAGGGTATAAAATAAGTGACACAAAGCTAGAAAAGTAACATCATGAAGGGTACAAGAAACCTTTAGGCTCATCTCATCAAACATAGCACAATTTGTATTTTTTAAAAAAATAAAATAAACATAGGAAGTATATAAGCAGAATATTAGTTCCCATTAGTAACATCTTCACTACACTGAGGTACAATCTCAAAAAGAATTAACTGAAACTGCTTTTCTTCATTCATTAAAACTGGTCATAATATTAAAAAATATAGTGTAGGAGACAATCCTGCAATAGCAGAATGATTTAATAGGCCTTTTCCATCTCTAACTTCTATGAGTCCTTAAGAGACAATAAGCAGAGAGACAACCTTCTGCAAAATTAAATCACTGGGATTCAACTGGAGAATGAAAATTAAATCACAGCAAAGTATTTTCTTCCCTGTAAGCATTAACATTAATCACATGCAAAAGTAAAATATTAGTTAATTTGATTCCCTGTGCCTTCCAGACTCTGGTCGAAATGAATCAATGCAGGAAGACTGATTTCTCTGATAATTGGGAAAATGGTAAGGACGGAGGAAAAAAGAAGCAAGGAGGGGGAAAAAAAAAAGGAGAAATAGCTGGTGAAAATGAAATTACCAAAAGGAATTTGACTAGAGAAAACCATGCTAGAACACCTATTTCTCCTCTATTCCTAACAAGAACAGTATATGTAAAATTTCACAGTGATGGCTTTGAGAAAGTGTAATCTAACTACGGCTAGAATTGGGATAAGTCACCTTGGACAGTACCAGCTATCTAAGAAACTTATTTGGTTGACTAAAACCTCTGAAAAATGGCTTTGCTCTCTGCCCCTTGCAGTGGTCAGCCCTCGGGTTTGCCACAGGGACAAGGTGGTGGCACACTAAAATCCCAGCTCCACCCACACAGTGAAGGCTGGGCAAGATGAGCTTACAGGGCACAACTGGTTTGAGAAGCCCTTCTCCTGCCCTGCTGTGAAAAACCTCTTTTGGGAAGCCCTTCTCCTGCCCTGCTGTGACATGGGGCACTTGGGTGTGCACAAGGTGCTTGCTCGGTGCGCGGCGTGTCCCCAGAGCCGCTGTGTCACCCAGGAGGAAGATGTCACACCTCACTTAAATCTGCTCCTTAGGCCACAACAGGGCTGACTGGACAAAGCCAGAGTCTAACCAAGCACTCTGTAGCTGGGGGCAGGCAGCACAAAACCTTTCAAATTAGCAGCTAGATGATGGCACGAAGCCGTGAGGGACCAGCTCTCAGCACAGCCAACAAGAATTCACGTGCAGATGTCACTGGACATCAAGCCTGGGCCAGTTTTGCAGAGGCTGGTAATTTCAGCTTGTGTGCTGGAGAAATTGATGCATGTGCCATGGGAATACAGAAAAAATGGGCACGAGCACAGCGAGAGGCAAGCAAAGCAGCTGAGACAAACCCTGCTGCCTTGGGGCCAGTGTTTTTTCCAGAGAGACAGCAGTTCTTTAGTTCAGTGACAGACTTCACTGAGCTGGCTAAGGGGTACGTCATCAACATAACAAAGACTTGAGAAAAACAACAAAAAAATAAAGCCAAAGGAACAATATAGAAAAAAATAACTAGCGATCTGGTTTGTTTCTTTTGATACATTTTAAAATATGTACTTTCCTCCTACAGGCAAGAAATACTGCATTTAATTACAAGAATAAATCATTACATTTTTATAGTTAGTAGTTTCTTCTACAATGAAACTAGATTAGTTTCTCACTACACATGCTGTTTATTGGTCAAATTTTATGGTAAGTTCTAATAACTGAAGTGTTGCAAACAGTTCAGTTTGGGTTTGCTTTTTTTTTTCTATTAAACCAGCCCTCAGACTATTCTTTTGTTATATACGTATATATTTCACAAAAAATCTCTCTGGATTTCTACCTACTGCAGAGAAATACACACTCTCTTAAATAACCCTCTGAATCTTATAGGGATAGACTTATCCCTCAAATTCTACAAAGAGTTTAAAACTTAGTCCCACCTGTGAACAAAGTTTGAATTTTAATCCTCACACTTATAACTGGGCAGGTTCTTCACATTCAAAACACAGGTAACCAGTGCTTCTGCTGTGACAGGACCTGCCCTGCAACATGTAGTCACAAATGTCACTTTCTAATGCAATTTCTATAGGACTGTAATTATTTCCCTCTAGTTTCCCCCTCCTATAGCAACAAAATCAAGATGTAAACACAAAGGAAGTGCAGCAGACACCTCACTGATTTCACTGCCATTTAAGACAACCCCAGCAGCTCTGTGCTGTGGGCTGATGAGGAAAGCACATTAAGCTCTTGCAACAGAACATCCAAGTCGACCTGTTTTGCAGCCTGATTAATAGAAACAACCTCTGAGGACTAATCACAAGTCAAGCCCTGTTTTGTAGATTAATAGAACAAAGGCACAAGAGAATAGGGAAGGTTACAGGACTGGAATATAAATAAGAAAAGGTGTACATTCTAGGCAGATTGACTGGTAGTAATTATCAGCTAAAGGCACATCCTTACAGCAAGGTCTTGCTGTTGTGTGCTAGAACAGCTCATTTCCAGATGAGCCATCAGTTGCTGTATCTCTGAATATTCTATCTCCAAAATCCACAAAACAATGACAAAATACTTCTCTGAAACAAATTACACCTTCATCTCACTCTTTCAGGGTCATTGATTTTCTAGGTTGATATTAGGTGATCCTAAAGTTTGTAGCAACTATATTTTTCAGCTATACATATGTGGATCAGAAATCCAATACTGGCACATAGGGAACTGACTGTTACACAAACCCTGCAATATGGGACCAGATGCTACAGCCCAGCAGAGATGCCACATACCCCATCTGGCCCTGCAAGGAGCTGTGCAGGGTGATCTATACTTGGTTTACCCCATCATTTTCTAAGCTTTCCCAAATGTTCTACCTCTAAACATGCAGCAATATATGCTCTTGAACCCTATAAATCTAGAAGTTTATAAAAAAATGATCTGCAGGTTAGGCAGTGGAAGACAATCTTCCTTAAAATGGCACTTTGCAGAATTCTCAAGAAACACAAATCTTATGTTATATTCATAAAGAGAAGAAGGAGCCAAATTTACCAACAACTGAAAAACCAAATTCAGGGAGCCATAACTTGAGATTACAGTGTTTTAGGGCATCCCATATTAAAAATGGGAACACTTCAGGACTACAGCTTTCAGACTAGCAACTCAGGTTGCCTTTCTCCTTTTTCTTGCAGTGCAGGCCATGGAAGTGTCCCAAGCAGCCCAGATGGAACACCAAGAGAAGTGTTAAAGAGAACACCTTTCTTGAAATTTATAACATTCCCAGTTTTGAAAACAAGATGCATTAAAATCTGTGCCAGAAAAAGGAGACTGAGAGACAGCCTTCTTTCTTACATAAAGCTTACTTTATATATTGCTTATATAAAATTGGAGGCCATAAACAACCATAAGTATATTCTCAAGGTATAAACCTGACTCAAGCAATTAATACAGTTAGCAGCTGCAAATACCAGCTTTTGTCAATGAGACACACTGATTCCCATATGTACAAAAACAAACTGGCTTTCTGAACAACCAGACCCCACAACCTTCCTGCCAGCTCTACCCATCCTACAATGCAGCAAAACTGAAGGTGAGAGCTCTCCAGAAGCAGAGGACAGACAGGCTGGCAGATCTGCAAATACAAAACTCAAGTACTGGCATTACTTGCAAAATAAATAAGATGGCAGAGTTGTCATATGATTTCAAATCATCACGAGATCACTTCCTGGGAAGCATTATTCCCTTTGTCAAAGTAGCCATGGGCACAGGGTCAGTATGGAAGGCAAACAGCCAAACACATCTGTTAAGGAATATTCTGTTTAGTGTTTATCTGAAATGCTGAAGAGGAACACAGAACAGGGCAACTCCCAGTGCTTTCTCCCAGGTTCACTGTGCATGCAGACTGGAAAATGATGTCCTTGTCTGTGCAGTATTAACTGAGGAGGCAGCAAAGGTGGTGTGGCTTGTGAGACCTTCTGAACCCACTAAGGGTCTGTGCAGCTCAGGCACGTCTGTGAAGGAACAAGGATAAGCTGTTGGCATCTTCCTGCTTGCAAACCACTGCTTAAGCCTTCTCTGTGTGCACATCACAAATGTGGCTCTCTGCCACATTGAGATTTTGATATTTAGCTAGTAGTGTTAGAAATGTCAGCAATCCTCATATTTTACATGTACACAAACCATAATATAGACCAGCACCTAAATGTTTTAGTGGTGGTTATAAATACCCACCAGTCTCATTGATTTTCAACTGAATCCATGAGTGTTGACCACTTCTGAAATAAGGTGCAAGATCTATTCTACTGAGCAGATTTTCATGAAAATCTGATGAATGTAGTTGTCACTCTTGACCTTTATGTTTATGCTCAGATTCACAATCAGTGGTCTCTTATTTAAAGTGCATGTGCAATTTTTGCTTTATTTCATAGCTTCTGTGAATTACTTTAAGCATTTTATACACATGTCAGGGTAAAGTTAGCATTCTGATTACTAAGTATTAGATAAATATGATCCAAATCATCTGGAAGACCATCATGAGAAATCTTACCCTTCACTGGGACCTAATGAAATCTAGTCACTTACTTTTTTACTTATTTTTGGATTTAAATAAAATAAAAAATAATTGCTTCTCCATTTGTATTGTATCACCATCACATCATGTGAGCTCTACTTGTCATCTCTACATATGGTGTAAATTCTTCCATATTTTGTCCAGTTTGTCCCAAATAGATGAATTGTGAAACAAACTACTTGTAGATTGCATGTTCCACATACCAACCACCTTCTTTTCCCTCCATCCTAATTTCATTCATTTCACTTCCCAGGAAGCTGGGCTTCATCACATGGAGGGGTTGCTCCAGAAGGCAAACACAGTAAATATCAAACGTCATCCCCCCACTTTCCTTAGTTTTACATCTGAGCTGATGTCATATGGTATGGCATATTCCTTTGGTCAGCGTGGGTCAGCTGCTCCAGCTGTGTCCCCTTCCAAAATCTTGCCCAGCCTACTGAGGGAGGGGAGGGATGTTGGGGAAAACAGTGCTGATGCTGTAGCCAAAACACAGGTGTGTTATCAACACCTTTCCAGCTCCCAAGGCACTGGGAGGGTGCTGTGAGGAAACAAGCTCCTGCTCAGCCAGACCCAACACAAACTGGATGGGCCCTGCCCTCCCACAGATATATCCCATGTGTGATCTCCCTACCCTACAGCAAAGCTTTGGTATCCCACCCAGTTCCTCAGTGGAGTCCGGGCTCCTCAGCTCAGCAGCTCTGCCAGAGAGCCCTGAACCCTCCCACCCTGTGCTCCAAGCAGCCAGGCCCTGATTGCACTCACCCACACATCCTGCAACAGGCCACTCTGCCTGTCACTCAAATCATCCACCTGCTCCCTAATTCTTCTTGCTTAGAGCATAGGGGAAATGAAGCAATGAAAGTAATGAGGCTTGAAGAGCACCATGCAATGCAAAATCCATTCTGATGTCAGCTCATCAAAGCTGAAGCCCCTCTCTTACTTCTCCACTCTCCTACCGTGAAGGTGGCTGTCCTAGAGCAAAGTTATTTTTCAGTTAACCTTAACAGCATGGCATTTTCAGCTTTGTCTTTATTCCCTTCTGTACCAGACCACCACAAAGAGGCATGGTGCATGTGCAGGTGAAAGGAAATGGAAAAGCAGGAGTCCTGAAGTGCAGAAGCTGCATGGGAGAATTTATTCAAGCAAGCATCAACACACTGCAAGGAGTCCAGCCCTGTACAGAACAGCCTGTCCCCAGGTTTGAGTTAACTCTTGCCTGAACTCCTCTTTCCCAGCTCCCACTCTCTATGGGGCTTTAAGCCCCCTCCCAAGACAAAGTCTGATGCTACAAAGTTAAATGTCAAGAGTTTTGTAGTATTCTGTTTCCTCCTGTTGGTAGCTCCTCACTAGATGTCAATGCTTCCAGCCTGCTCCTTGCACACGAATGCCACAGCGACCATGGTATTCCAGTGTTCAGAAAGCAAAGCAGACTGCTTGTTCCTGGAAAGTAAAAACACACCCACCAAAGCAAAACTACAAGTATAAGCACAACTTGTCTATCAAAATGTCCTTCTGTTTGAGCAACCATTCTTCAACCTACAAATGAGGAGGCCACCATAAACAATCAGCATACCAACACCACAGCTCACGCTCATTCTGGCTCTCTGCTTTTCTGCATGGTAAAAAACTGAACTACAGGAATACAGAGCAAGAACTAGAGACCGAGAGCAGATTTCCACAATCATTTGTTTGTACTCCTGTGGAAGAATTCAAATCCCTGTTTCCACACCAGGAAAGATTCAAAAGAGCTAGGAGAACTACCATTTTATGTCTCATTTAACTGGCTAGATTTCCACTCACAAATAGGCACAGTTTATTTGTCAACACTAGTAATGAAGAATCTAAAGTTCTTATTCCTGCAAAAGTCAAGCCTGAAGAAAAGATCAAGACTTCATGATCTGCCCCAGTGCCAGGATGCAGAGCTGTCCAAAGAATTAAATAGTGAGGGTTTGCACCACAGTAATAAAAATTACTTATGAGCAAGTGTATTTAAAATTACAAACATCCCACTTTCTATTTAAGAAAAAAAAAAAAGGAAGAAAAAAAAGAAAGAAAGCTTTTAAAAGTAAACAGGACGATTTTTTACTTGGAAGTGAATCTGATATCAAGGAGACCAAAAAAAAAATCAGCTACATTCCCAACAAGGCAAAAAATGTAAACAAACCACTGCAATTCTAGACCAGGGGGAATTCATTCTTCGATTCTAAGCTGAGAGACCTGGTGGACAAATGCCAAGAAAAATGAAACAGAAGCCTGCACCTTTAAACACAACCACACTGCAGTGGTGGTGTGTTTGTTTAACATACAGACAGGAGACTTCAGTCTTTGCCAATAATTTTCTCAGTTGCTGACTTCTACTGCATAAACACCAGAATTCCTGAAAAACTGGTGCAACACACACAGTCCTGTCCAGTCTCCCCTGGTTTCCTCACCACTAAATGGCAAAGAAGAACTTTATTGCTGAATAGCCCAATTTCTATCTGTCCTTTTTTTAGACACAAGCTAATTGCCAACTAAGACCATGAAAATAAAAGAAATGAGATCCATTTCAACCCATCACTGTATCTGAATCCCATCATGTGAGTTGCCAATTGGTTTTCCAGTCCTCACGCTCAATATCTGCTGTTAATTTGCTTGCTATTTCAAGAACTTGAAGACTGTCAGCAAAATCCATGATGCATTACAAAACTTATAATTGGAAAGAAAAAAAAAACCCTCTGACACTTTTCTGACAGGATAAACAGAGAGTCTGAAAACACTGATCAGAACAAGGCAGAAGTACTAACTTAAAGCTGCTCGTACTAAAATATCATTGCAAATGAAGCAGAGCAAGAAACCAAGTTAGAGAAGTAATTTTAAACTGATGTAAAATCATTTAATGAAACCCCAAATTTTACACTGGGCTAAAAAGAAAAGGAAAAGACTGCACAAAACATTATTTTTAAAGGAGATGGCTAGACCTGTCTCTGCTTGCTTAAGGTTGCATTATCTATGCCAATTAAAACTTTGCTTCTGAAAAAGAGTTAAGGCACTTCCTCTAGAGTTACTAAAAAAAGCAAATGAAAGCCTTGGCTCCGCAGACGTGAGTGATAGTGAGCTGTTTGTTCTTGACCTCTGGATCACCCTACAGATCAAATTCTTGGACATAGGAAAAACCCACTAGTATTCATTAAAAGCAACTGGGAGGCCAGCTTTGTGCTTCTGTTCTTGAGACCCGAACAAGCTACAACTTGACAAACGTGCAGGATATTGCTGAACAATGCTGCTGTTCCTGTCAGGGGGGAAGAGCTTTATTCCCAGCCTCATTCAGGATGAATTAATTTTCATCACAATGATGCAAATCACAGATTTCAGTCATTATTTAAATAATTGATTGTCATCTTTTACCTTTGCGGTGCTTTTCAGTTATCCCCATAAAATTAATTCTGTTAACCATTAACATGCATTGATTTATACTGAATTGGCTTTTACACTACATATTTCTTCCTTCAAAAACATACATGTGTCTCCAGGTATCTAAACAAATACATAAGCTAAAAGTCCCAGATTTCCAGCTTTAGTTCTCATTCTGTTAGATATGAGTGGAATTTGTTCATATACTTTCACAGCTAAAAGTGATGTAAAGGACTGCTTTGCTAGATTATTTTACACTTATAGCTTTTGACATTTTTTTGTGAAATTTTTATGCAGAACAGAATTTAAAATCCATAAATAAGCCTATTGCTTCATTATTCATAAAACTAAGAATCACAAATTTCAATGCACACAAAATAAAGTACATCAGAATATTTTCTTTTCAACTACTTGTCTCTTTCAAACAAGCGAAAACCACAAAAGTTACCTATAGAGCTGATCAGCAGAACAAAACAAAAGAGCGAAAAATATTCTTCCTGAACAATTGTTTCTGTCAAAATGTGGTTTAAACAAATTCTGGCTCCGGTTAACTGCAGTTCTCTGGTGGTTTGAATGCTTTTAAAGCTTCATTAGAAAACACACATTGTGAGAATATTTGTATCCAAATATCTACAGCATACTATGGTAAATTCAGCCCTTAGCACGGATGAACAATTTCAAATATAATTTTAAAAAACAACACGTATTTTAAAATAACATTTGAATTTAAGTAAAACTTGCACTAATTCACTTATGCATATTCAGCTCCCAAAGCTGCAGTAAAAACAGACTGTCTCTCCCTACCCTTTCACAGATACATCAGTATGAGTTATGCTTATGTTTACTTCACAGAGGGAGTTTTAAGATTTAAAAATTCATAAATCCATCACTGGCTTTATTTTCTGTCCTGTTTAATAAGAAACCTCAATCTCAAATTTCCCAAGGAGAACACGTTTTCACTGGAAGCTTACAGAATTTTTTACTGCATAAACTATCAATTATTTTCCCACCAAACAAGCCAGGTTCATAGGGCAAAGTCAGAAGGAAGAGAAAGGAGGGGAATGTTTTCGTGGATTGTTATCTATAGACCAAATGGAAAATCTTCAGCCATTTTGTTCCTTCAAGGTACATCAAAGAATCTCCTATTTAAGGTGTGAAAATGTCAGTTACATTCTTCACCTCAGAAAATGAGCAGAGCTCTGAATGTGATTTATGTCCCACCCTTGCACTTTTCTCTTTTAGGGGCTGATACTCTTCTTTTCAACTTCCCCTCCAGCTAATGCCATTTAATACTCTCAGAAGCATCAGGCTAAATTCAAATTTTCTGCTCCTTAGAGGCTGTTGTTATGCACCGCTGCACATTCCAATTGCAAATACACATGAATGCTCCCATGTATTGTAAGTTATTTTTTACTCACAAATTCTGCTAAATTGTAAGTTAGGAGCCACTACTTGAATTCTCTTAGGTCTTTAGAAAGCTTTTAGATGTACCATGAGTAATAACATGTAATGAATATGAACTGATATTTCGTTTCTGTATTTACACTGAGTTGGCAATTTACATTTTCTAGATAGATGACTTATAGCCAGCCTTCCCAGTACTCTGGCAATTACTTCTTAGAAACCCCTGACAGGCTGAAACCTCCAGAATCACATCTGTTATTCTTGGTTTGATCCTTCTTTTTTAAATTAAAACCAGTAGCTTTTTCAGCAAATGAGATTTTTTTTTTCCCCTCTGGAAACACTTACAAAACTGCACATAAATTGAACATGCCAACTTATGTTAGGGTTGGCACATCTTCTGGGTTAATGATCAGTGCTCCATTTCTGTGACAGAACTAATTGGGGTAAGAAGGCCATAAATACATACAAAACCCCACAAATTCTCTTTCTTTGGGGTAATCTGAAGATTTATAGGAATCAAGCAAGATGTGATTGCAGGGGAGAGAGTATAAAAATTTAACAAGTCTGATCATTCTGTCTCAGTTTGCAGGCACAGAACAAAATTAGAACAAATTCTTCTAATATCTGACGGGACTTTTCCTCCCTCTGAAAGACTGGCTAAAATACAAAGTACTAGTAAATTTTCACATTTTCTAGAAACTGTCATTATTAAAAAAAAAAAAGGGGGGGGGACAGCTGAGGGAGAGAGAAGATGCATGGACAATACCACACTCCTGCTCTCAACACAGACTGGCTGATCAATCTAAAAAGCTGTATTGAAAATGGTAGCCTCAACTCCACACCAAGAGTTGCTCAAAACATGATTTGACAACAATTTTTCACAGTTAACACAAATGAAGCATCGTTCAAGAGAGAGAAATCTGCACTTGGTTGGAGCTCAGTGTCAATTTCTAACAATCTAGCTTCATTTATCATGCATCACTAATCGGAAAAATCCAGTTATCAATGGATTATAGGAAAGATTAATTCAGGTTTGTCTTCCATGACTAGGTCAGGCTACATATACCATTCACTTTTTACAGCTAAGACAACTCAGTGCCTTGATGTGATGTCCCTTAACATTCCAGAACAAACATTCTAAATCCATGTGTACACCTGCAAATTGAAAGAACTTCTAAATGCAGCTGGAGACAAAAGGATGACAGATTTCCATTATAGATTTGGGAAGGAAAAGAGGAGAAAAAACCCCATGATATATTGCCAGTAGATATAAATGTAAAAGTAAAGGTGCATCACATGGTTCTCTCTTTCAGAATACCAAACTCACTCTCCTCCAGATTTGGATTCTGTGCTGTAGGAAGCTGAGTTCAAACAAATCTGATCTAAATAAATCTGGAAATATGCCTACACTTCCTAATCACTGGGTGCCTGCAGAGGCCCTCCAAGTCTGATGCATACATACAAAAGCAGTTGAACACAATCTCAGCCTTAGCAGCAAACCTTCCTCACTCCTCACCCTGCAGGCAAGCCTCAAACCCACCTCACTATCCAAGGCCTGATGTGCCCTGCCTTCTGTGCTATTACAAAAAAATTACTTTGAAATGTCTTCAGGAGATGTTCCCTAACCTGAATTAAGATCATCTTTCCCAATTTGCTGATATTGCAGGATTTAGAGCATTACTTTTTTTTTAGCTAAGCAACGTCAAGCTGATTTAAACTAGTAGCTAAAGGCTATGACTTAAATTAAAAGATTAGTAGCTCAAGTCAAGAATGTGAGATACAGAGCTAGATCAGAGTTTTCCAGCTAGCACTAATGCATAATATGATCAGGAAAAAGCATTCTCAAAAGCATCAACCTGTGTGGTGTCACACGAATTACCAGGGTCTGCTGGCGAAGACAACAAAGATGAGATGAAGGGGAAAATTTCTAATGCATGTATAGATTTGTCCCATTTTCTGGTTCAACCCCTGTCATCCCTCCCTCCTCTCCTACTTTCACCTTTAAAGCAAGCCTGACATCAAAAATAAGTTATAAGCTTATAATAAGCCCTTCTTATAGGTGTGCATAAATTAGCATCTCAGTACTTCTGCTGACAATTGAGAATGCCAAGCAACAGAATGATTATCACCATCACTCAAGTTCAGGTCTCTCTGGTAAAGCCTGAAAGGGCTGTGGCTGTTCTTAGCAAGAGAATTTAGAACAAGTGCTACCTAAGGCTCCCTGGAAAGATGTCAGGCATTACAATTAAATGACATGTAGAAAAAACAAGGAAGAATCTCCTCAGCACAAAACTGGGCAGCAATCTTTCCTGCATGACATGCTTGACACATGGGTGGAATGAGACCAGAACTGGTTTGAAATTTTATCACAACTTTACAAGCAAAAGAAAACAATGCCTAGAACTGATCAAAAATAAGGCTTAAAGCACCTGCTGCCTTGTGCCCTTATGCTGTGTGGGTGTTAAATGCCACCACGCTAATCTATTAGCACAGCAGATATAAATAGCTCAGCAGTATAGAATGCAATGGAGTTTCCCTAATACATCCCAAAATGCCACCACAGTTAATCCACAAGCACAGAGTCGGTATTGACTCCACAGTTAAGTGCATTCACCAAGCAGAATAGAAATAGTTACAGTTCCTTTTGTCGTATTTCATACACATGGCTAAATAGAGATTATCTATCCAAAAAGAAAAGAAAAAAAAATAAAAAAAGAAAAGCAACTGTTTCAGAATGGTTACAGCTAAGTCTGATGCTGTTCTGCAGGGCAATGCAACAAAGCAGCTTCATGCACGTTCAACAGGAATGATTCCTGCTGTGGTTCAAGTAATAAACAGCAAAGAAAGTTTAAATTGAGACTTACCACGGGGCACCATATATTCGGAATCCTTTAACTGTTACCTCTGAATCTTGTAAGTAAATACTATTTGTCAGGAGTGACTGAACATTGTCAAAGTCCTCTGGTTTCAATTTGGACACAGAGGGAAAGCGGTAGTAATCTTGTTTAACAAGGTCTGCCATGAATTCCTTATCAAATGTCAGTTCATGATTCCCAGCAATCACTATTTTATATTCATATGGTAGGTTTCCTGAAATAACAAAAAAGAGGACTTAATTAGCACATTTCCTCCCACACCAGCCATGCTGGCACAATAAGCAGACAGCTAGCAGTGACAGAGTGGAACACCCGAGGCTGGTGTGCATCTCCACGCTGGGCACAAGATATTGATGCTGCTCCTCCTCCACTCAGTGGAACGGCGTCAAAAATGCACAGGAATGGCACACAGAGCCTGTACTGCAGAGTTCAACAAAACCAGCTCCAAAGGTGGCATAAAACACCACTGCTGGACTATTCACCTGAATGTGACAATGAGGCCTTAATCCAGGTCAGGGCCAGCAGTCCCCAGGAGTGACCTGCAGTGAGGAACCTGGGTGTCTGAGGAGGCAGGTGACCAGAGACTGCAGGATGCCTGCCAACTATGTCCTGAGAGCACCAAAGCAGACTGCTGGGGCTGTTGGTTTTTTAAATTATTTGGATTAATTTGTATTCCGGTGGCATTTATTCAAGACCTATTCCCCAAAGCTTCAATTCATTTGCAATGTACTTTTATTTTATTATTGTTGTTATTATGTTTATGGCAGTATCTCATGTCTTGCAAAAGGCACACAAGTAGAAGTAGAAGCAACCACAAAACTCAGCCAAATAAGACACACTAGGAAAAAGGAAAATCTAGTTAATTCATTTACCACCAGAGTCAGGAGTAAAGAATTACATCTTTGCTCCCCTCAATTCAGGGGAGCTAATACCATTGTTTGGAAGGAGGCATGGATCATGCTCATAGAGGCAGATTTTTGGAGTTCAGAACAGATTTTCAAGCACTTGGTATCAGCAATCAGTGCCAGATCTTCCAAATAAACATACTGGGTGCTGAGCTCCCTTAAAAATACAGTCCCACACTGTGGTGTCTTCACAGAAGTTAGGCTGTTTTACAAAATCTGTCCCACTGTGACTTGCCAAAAATCACTCATAAGATTGCATCAAAGCTAACTCCTACTGCCTTCCCAATAAGCCTGATTTCTTAGCCTCATACCTTATCCTTCAATTTGGTGTTTATTACTAATAATCATTTAGAAATGGTTGGGTTTATTATGAAGATTTTTGTGCAGTTTGTCTTTGTTTTTTTTTTTTTTTTTTTCATAAAGGCAGTGAAATGTATGTAGAAATATATGGGTTCATCTTCCCATTCTGGAACTCACAACATCTGTCCCAGGGAAGACAGAATCAGGTGTTATACATTTCTTGTGAGTACAGTTCTCCTAGATAGAAGTGGCTTTGCTAATTTAAAACTTGTCTTTCAGCTTTTAAAACTGTTTGGATTTGGGTTCTTTTTTCAAGTTAGTCTCAGAGTAAAGCTATATAAAGTATATACAACAAGATTAACTTTTCCCCTAAATAAGACTTACAGGGGAACCAGTGAAAACCCTCTGCTTTTTCAATATCTACAGCACAGAAAGAGGAATTACGCAAGGGACGTGTGCAAACATCATTTTTGCAAAATCAGTTAATTCTGAATAGAAAACCAAAAAGCTACAAATCTCTTGAAAAAACCAAGCAGACTATGTTTTTCATAGACACCAGACACCTCACGCCTGAACAAAATACAGCTTGTACATATTCATAACTCTCTGTGGTGCTGCATTAGAATAAAAGCTGGGGAGATGCAATAAATGCTCCTCTACAGTTTTTGACTCACTCCTTTCCCACTTTCCTCCCCTTCCCCATCTCTACTACGTGCTGCTCTGCAATGTATTTTTATTTAAAAATTCTGTGTGGCACGTACCTACAATCCCTGTTCTCTGTGACTCCTGGGCACAAGACAAAATTGCTGTTTTCCTTCTCCCAGGAAACATAAAAGATACCACCAGCATGAAATTCGATATACTTGTCATAACAATCAATCCCCCAAAACAAGCTAGGTGTGATAATACTCTCAGAGAAGTAGGATGGAGGAGTTAAATTCAGGTTTCTGCTAAGTTATCAACATTTGCCTGTTTTAACACAGAAAACTCTTCATCTTAGTTGATACATGTCCAAGCTTTACACTTTCACTTATTTTGATAGACTTGAAAACCAGCATGTTTTGCTGATATTACACCTAATTAAGTCTGGACCATTTTTGCTCAATATTTTTTTAACTTCACGTTTTAAAAATAAGGGGTTAAAAATAAGGGCTCACTTTGAAGACACACAGGGCATGCAAAAGCAAACTAATGGTGACATCAATAATTATTAAAACATATAAATGTAATATTATACATGTTGTATAAGCACCTGAAATCTGTTGGGGAAACCCAGACAGTATTTCTTGCAATTAATGTAAAGACAGCTGTTGATATTTTTAGGACTAAGGAGATGCTCCACTTGTTCATTTCTTGAAAGGAGGCACTGGGGAATTGGGGGGCACTGGCAGGGAACAGCCTCTCCCCACTGCTGTCAGGGAGCTCAGGACATGTCCCCACCAACAAAAACTAAGGACTGACAGCAGAACCAAGGAATGAGGCAAGACAGGCTCTGGAGAAGAGCCCTCACAGTGACCCAAGTTCATCAGCACCCATCCCTGAGCTCTCGCTCAGTGGTGCTGCACCCCCATGCCCAGGAGCTGGGGAGGAACCAGTGCTGGCTGCTGGTGTGACAGCCACCAAACCAGGCTCCCCATCCTCCAGCAGCCACACCAGAAGCCCTGTGCTCTGTATTTGTGCCTACTGCAATATTTGCCACAGGAAGGGTTACCAAGGCCTGGCCTTGCTCCCCACCCAGGCCCCCCAGGTCATCACCAGTCACTTTTGGTTCTCATTCTCTGGTGCTGGCCCAGGAGCTCACCATGAGCAACACCACCCCTCAAAAGGCAAACACATCAAAAACCAGGGCAGCACCAAGAGGAAGTCTCATTCAGTTCTCCTCTCTTCCCTGAGGAAAGACTATATAGCACTAATCACAGTAATAAATTACCTGCAATCAGATTGGCTATTTATTAATCACATTCTGGTTTTTCCTTCTTGAAAGCCCTGTGGCATCGTGCAGCACCCAATCTCTCTCTGATATCATTTCTGAAATATTTTGGCGTGTTTTCTTTTGGCAGACCTGCCCTTTGTCTATAATCTGTTGACTTTGTGTTTAATATGGAAACATGAACGGTCATCTTCAAAAATCTCCTACTCCATGGTAATTTATTTTTATCTTGACCAGATCAATCTCTGTGTATCTGCATCAGTGCTGCCTGTACAGCACAACACACAGGTTGAAAGGCTTTTCCTCATTTTCCTTCACTAAATCTTTGTTAGCCACATTTGGTCTTTATTAGTCTGATTTCCTAACTACCAAATCTTCCATTATGCATCAGTAATATCATTCATCCCAATTTATACCGTGACTCTGGAAAACAGTTAGAAGAATCCTTTTCCAAACTAGAAGTGATATGTTTGCTGGGCCAAGCACTTCAGAAACCCCAATTATTAACTCCCAGCATAATAACTGAGTTTATTTAAAATACTTAAATGTTAAACAGGTGAGATCAAAAGGCTAAAATTACAACTACCAAAAATGACCAGGGCACAAAGTCTGTGAAGTAGAATCACTTATACTGGAGTATTTGAAATCCATATTTATGTGTATACACACACATACAGGGTGTGCATATATGTATCCTCAAAATATATCTATTATTTGGGTCAAGATGTTTTTCAACATCTGCTCTCAACAGTACAAGCAACGGTACAGTGTAATCAAGAAAATGCTGCAATTAGACAAGTTGCTCTCTTCTGGAAGCCAAAAGGTCAGTACTGCTCTTGCTCAAATAAAGGCAACAATAGTTATATCTGAATGACTTCTAAACAAATGGAATTGTTTACAGGAAATGCATTGATCTAGGAGTCTCAGAAAATTTCTGTGACTTCTGGTCTAACAAGTCAACCCTCAAGCTACAGTACCTTTGTCCCGCCGTGGTTCATCTTTACTCCTGTGCCATGACATTTTCCTGCCAGCACAAGGATTTGGTGGGCACAGAGCAGAGTGGATCAGGGCAGTGATCCAGATGAAAAATGATGTAGCAAAAAAGGAGTGAGGGTCTGTGAATGCTGCTAAGGCAGAACTTCTATTGCTGGCTGCAACCACTTACACCACTCCAAGTGTCAGCTGAAGAACAGACTGACTGTAAATATATCTGTTACATGGGACAAGAGGGGAAGCTTGGGACTGGGGGGGGTTGTGAGGTTTTTTTTAGCCTACATAAGTAGTTGTTTCAGTGGGTTTCTTTAAGTTCACCTTAGGCACTTGGATCCTAGAAAGCCTTAATCTGTTGAACAACCATTCCCATTTTAATAGCATGCTTCATATGAGTACAGTCTAGTCATACAACCCAAGTTCTGTAGAGCTGCCACACATGAAAAGGAGTGTGCCTGGCAGTGAACACTAACTGCTGAGTCCCTATAAAAATAGCAAATCACATTATTTTTCGACTACTGTTACCTGCAAACCCCACAGGGAAGTAGGTGAATAAGAAATAATGTGATACTAGCTGTCTATATAGTGGTAGAAACCTGTAGTTACACACCAATGATATGCAAGTGCTTTTGATGCAAAGCTCTGAATATGCATACACATGCATTAACTAATCAAACCACACAACACTTCCATGAAACATGAAGCTTTTTTCATGCCTGCTTCATAGTCTCATAAACCCTTTGGCCATATGCTGAGGAATAGGCTGAGAAGCCTTGAAGTATAAATCTTAGTCCCCTCAAAAAGAGGGAAAACTGTACAGGAGAGAGATGTGAGTGCAAGTGAATCACCTCAAATTTATGGTATATTGTATATGCCCCAAAAGTGCAAAACTGGTAATGCAGCATTCTCCTATAATCAAACTCATACATGTCCAGGGGTAAACACAGAAGGAGCAGATTTTGTTTTGCTCCTACAGACTTCAGTCCTCACAGCTGCAGCTGCAGCTGCTGAGGGCAACCAGCAACCAGCACCTCTGGTCAGCAGCTCTGCAACTCCTCCTAGAGAGGTTTCTCATGGAAAGCCCTTGGTCACTCTCTTGTCCCAGCATTTATAGCACAGTAGCAACACACAGTGGCTCCTTTCAGCTTTTTAAAACAAAGACAATATCTCAAAGGCTGCTATTTCTCCTTCAGCAGAAATAAGCGAGTTACACTGCGTAAGTACAGTTACAAAGACTTGAGCTTCCACAGGATAAGCTGGACCTATCCCACCAACAACCCACTTCAGGTACCAAGATCCAAAACTGGGTAAGAAAAGCATCTTTTCTCAGATGAGACTGACCAACTGACTGTGAAAATACTTTGGCTGTTTTAATCAAGTCAGCCTTCACAAATGTCCTCAATGGTACAGCTCAAACTGGTATCAATGAACACACTGGCTGAAAACGTAGCCCATGAATTTCTGTACAGTTTAGTTCCCTGTGTCTGTAGAAACCTACACAATGAAACAATAAAAAGAAAAAAAAAAAAAAAGCAAGTATGAAACAGAACATGCACAAAAAACAGAGCATGCTTCTAAAACAGTACAAAGAACTGAAGTGCAAGATCTCTAAAAATCTTCCCAGTGAAAAGTATTCCACCATCAGTTCAGATGCCTCTTTTTTCTTTTTTCCCTCCAGTTTTGGAGAAGAAAAAATAAAGGCAAAACACACACGGGCAACACAGCAAGAAGAGAGTATGAATGAAAATGTAACTGTTTTGCCTTTATGCAAAGAAAACATCAGATCGCAGCACAGGGAGAAGCAAAGGCTGAGACCCTTGAATTCCTGTGATAAATCCAAAGCTTGTACATTAAAGCTCCCCTTTGTTGAAAACACTGTTAGACACAACAAAACAGAAATGTTAGGTAAGTGCAAGCTCTGCCTCTGACCTTTCCCTCTGTAACCGTCAGGCTTCATTAATTTTCACAAGGCCTGACAGCTCTAGCGTTAATACTCACACTTGCGGATCGAGCCACACAGCAGGTTCAGAGTCTGCTACCTTCTCCTCTGAAACTCATGCATTAGGATTTCTTCCATGCTGGCAATGGAAAACCAAGTCTAAGAAACATTAAACACAAAAAACTACGTTACAGTAATGCCAAGGTTGAGTCATAAACCCATGAAAGCAAGGAAGCACTGAGGGAATCTCGCCTCAGCACCTGTAACTCAGCTGAGCAGCACCAAGGGACACATGGCCCTTTCCCAGGGACCACAGGTGCTGCTCCCACCTCTACAGGCACTGCACAGCAGTCTGATGTGCAACATCAGTGGTCCCTAATACCAAGTGTTTCCACTCCTTCTCTCTTCCACAAGTAAATGGAGTGAACTTTGCACAACACTGGAGATCCAAAACATCCCCAACATGCAGCATGAACCCTGCAACAGGGCCAGGTGCACTGCAGGACCTACTCGACTACAGGTCTGATTTAACCACTCTCTGGCATTGGTAACAATTCCTTGCTTTTATGTTTTTATGTCTCAACCATAACATTATTCTAATGTAACTGCTTTGTGATTAATATCTTCCTCTTGTCTGTTGAAATGAAAAATGTAGCACTACATAAGCGAGAAGCTTTTGTTTCCCTTCACTGTTCCATGGCTTCCTTAGCATTATTCTGACATAACTTGTCCTGGGTTTTGATCTCCAGCTTGTTTTGAACTTCACTGGGCTACTGTTATTGAAACACCTGTATTTTTTTTTGAAAGATGGAAATCTTCACCGAAGTTTTAACAATTCATATATGACATTTTTTTGTTTTGAAATGGAATCTGAAGGTTTTGTTCAGTCTAACCTCAGAAGCAAAAAAAAAAAAAAAAAAAAAAAAAAGCCTCCAGATTTTGCAGCTCACAGCACTGCCAACTTTAGGTGTAAAAAGTCCCCCCAAATTGACTTTAAAATTATGAAATCTGAAACGCAAGCAGCACAGATTGCTTGCCAGTCCCTGGAAAGGCTTTCTTTTCAGGCTTTTAATTATGCAACCTAAAAGATTGAGCTTTCAAGAGGAAAAAAAAAATCACGTAACTTAAAATCAAAGGAGCTGGCAGCTGTTTAAATTTCTCTTTAGCAAATTCTGAGACACCACCCTACCTGGAAACAGCAATAGCCTTGTCTGTCCCTTTTCATTTTTACAAGTGCTTCTTACATTAATGGTAGTTCCTGCTCCTCTCCCCTTTCTCATAGAAAAATAATACCTAAAGGACTCCCACGTCTGTGTCATGTGCCCCTTCTAAGGGATCCTTTAAGGGAAATGGTGCTCACTTTAAAAATTATAAGAGATTTTCAGGTGAGAACATCTTTTGTCTGGCAGAGCTGAAGGGTGCTTCCCTAAAGAGAATTACTGTATATTTACAGTAACAGAGACACTTGCATCAACCCACTGCAGCTCAGGGTCTGTAGTGCATGTGTACTGTACCTACAGAGAAATACATTCTGCTTTGTCCAACAGAACTTTAGATTTTTCTCTTGCAATCAAGATCTTAACGAACCAGGGTTGACAAATTTTAGGCCAATTTCAGCACATCATGTGGTTTCACATGGCTGCGACCTTGAATTCCAAATACTAAGGCTGAGAGCAGGAACTGAATGAAGCTCTGCCTTCACAGTCCCCACAGGGCTATGTAGAAACGTCCTTCTTGGACTTAATTTAGACTTAATTGAAAAGAAACATTTTTGGTTACTATTGCATTAGGCTAAAACATGAAAATGAACCCTAATACTATCTAAATCTAAGAAGAGAAAGGCATCTCTCTTTCAAAATTTTCAAAGCATTCTCTCTAAATGCAACACAGATCAATTTACATGGTACTTTTGCCAATAAGCAAAACAAAATCACAGGTTCCAATTGGCTTAACTCATATTGGAAAGCGTGAAAGCAAATGCTAGAAAATGCAATTACTGCAAACAAACTCTATTTTCTCCACTCAGGAGGGAATTTCAGAGAACATTTTATTGCCCTCAAATAATATTTCTAAAGGCATCAATACACAATTCTATTTCCTTTTCAGAGCCCCCCACACTATATAACCTAATCCTCCATAAAGAAATTCACCAGATTTTGAAATAATATATTGGCTGTTGATATTACCTTGTGCACACACATACTGTATCAATTTAAATTATTTTTCTCCACGAATCTTAAGAATATAAAAACCAACTTCCACTGCCTGACACAAACAGACCTGGATATTTCCCATAACATACCCTTTATCTCTGTAATCTACAATTGCAATTAAGTCTTCCCTCCCCCCCAAATAAATGAATAAAAGCCACCAAAAAGGAGGTCATTTTGAGAAACAATTATACAGAAAGTAATTAAGCTAATCATAATTATCACAGACAATGTCTTGGTATTTTAATGTACACAGATTTTCACACTGCAAAAGGCCAGGGAAAGCTAAGGACAAGATTTTCCAGAAAAAGTGAAATCTTCATTAAAAAAAAAAAAAACAAGCTGTGAATTCTTCACTACCTAATGAAGGAAATGAAAATTATGAGTGCAGGATCCAGATCTAGATTCTGCCCCAAATTCTTCTACTTTATTAACAGAAATCTTTAAACAAGCAGCAGAACTTCCTTTTCTGCCCACAGGATTAACCAACACACACCCCCCTATCAGGATTCTCCCAGTATCTATCCTCCTATCTTAACCTGAAAATATAAATGCACCAACCAGGGAAATATATAAGCCCCAAAACGTGTGCCTGTTTCCCAAGTCTTTGAGATAGTTCCCATTATTTGTTTTCTCATTTTTGGAAGAAAGTCTCTGAGACTTACAAATGCACAAAGCAGTAGGAAATCACCTTCCTCTGTCTTGTGGCCTGGTAGAACCCAGTAGTATTTCTGAAAAAAATCCCTTTAGATATCTCCTTTTTTCTGTATCCTAGGAAGGTGTTCGGAGCACTCCTTATAAAGAGAAAAATCTCAAAATACACAAACAAGAAGCTTCTAAAAACTATTTTCTTTCTATGATACATTCTATCCTACATAACTTCTTGATTTTATACCTGGAACTGAAATCCTTCCTTTAAAATTATGATTTTTGAGTGTATTGTTGGTAAACTGCAAAACATTCTGGGGTTCACAATTAACCAACTATCAGTACCAGTGTTAAGAGGAAAGATTAAAGCAGGACAGCAAGAATAATTGCAAGGAAAATAAATTTAAAGAGAAGAAATAGGATAAAGTGGTTTTTTAAAACTTCCCAAAGGCTTTAAAAGCATGAACTACTGCCTAAAAGCAGGACGACAGCTTTTTAATAACTCTGAGAATGTAACATTCTCTAGTGTGCTAAAGCAATTAGCTGCTTTTGAGATTTTACCCTGTGATCAAGGCTTGTGGTTTATTTGTAAACATGAAAGTATAAGAAGCAAGTTTGATATTCAAAGGTAGTTTTAAACATATTTTCACATGGCAGTGCTGATGCTTGTTGGGAATTGTTTCTTCCTTTTCTAAGTTGGAAGGGCAGAAATCAAAAGCTTGAGCTAAACTGCACTTCTAGAGTCCAATATCCAAGTGACAGCATGGATAGTACTGTGTTCCAGAACCACCTCCATGGTCCTTTTCTGAACTGTTTATGGAGAATAGAACACAAAGAGAAAGTGCACAGAGAATGCAAACAGAAATTACAGTCAGCTGAAATACTCAGGCAGGTCTTTAGGAACCTCCAGCACTATTTTCTGAACCGCGTGTCTACATTTATTATTCTAAATAAAGCTAAACATTCCATTATAGTCTTTCAAGATGAACTTGGATACCAGGAATCTCCTGAGCCCCGTAAGGAAATTCCTTTTAATAACCCAGCTCACAGAGGGGTTTCTTAGCTACTAAGAAAGACAACCAAATCACTCTAGCTGTATCATGTTATTACAAGGAGCTGAATTCCTCTTATGCAGGTTTTTTTCCTGGCCATCCAGAATTTCCTGACCAGGAGGGCACAGATCCCTTCCTTGTGAGTTTAAACACAGGGACAAACTCTAAACACTAAAAGGAGAGAGAGAGAGAAGCTTGAAGCCTGAGAAAGGTTTAGAATGGTAACTATGGACATCAGCTCCAGTGATTTCTGAGTTCACTGTCTCACCCCTGCTACTGTTTCTTGCCACCTCCTCTTTTCTACTGGCTTTGCAGAATTTGAATTACCAGTTTATTGGTTGTAATTTATGTTACAGCATCCCAGGACCTCACACCAGACTATTCAAATTTACACTGAAGTTTTTTTAAGAATCCAAATCTTTAAATTTCATTGCAGAAAGCTATGTGCTGAAATACCTCCTGATTGTCCTTCCAAAGGCAGGACAAAACAGGAAAAATGAAAAACAGTACATGTAATGTAAACTCCATTCTACAACAGAGAGTTTGCACGCTTTTATTTGTGACAGAATTCAGGTAAAACTCTTGATCTTTCCTGCCCTTGTTACAAGGAGATAAGCCCCTCTGCTGCCATCTCTGATCTTCAAAAAGGATAATTGTAAGCCACTAACCTAGGAGGGAAATGTTTTTAAATCAAGTTAAATGAATTTGTGAGATTTATATTTATCGTTGTGCATTTGAATTACAGCAACATTTTCACAAGGTGCTTGAAAATCTGTATCATGCAGCATCTATACTTTAGTGCAGAGGACACGGAGACTTCTGGTCCACAAATAAATATTTCTCCATTAAGAGCTATGGTTAATTTTTGCACCATGCAATTTTTCACTTAGTGTGCTTTCTGCAGAGTAGCCATCTTTTCTAGCCATTTTAGCCATCTTTTCTGGACTTTAAAACATAAAATAGGATGAGAAACCTGCTGTAAAAAGCCATGATATGCAGACTAAGTTTTGCTGAATAATGTGACAACTACAGTGAATTAGAGACAGTCATTAGGGCAAAGCATTCAGAGAGCAGCTATTTCAGTCACTTAAGACAAAGGTAACAATTTATTCCTCATTTATTCTCCTTTCTGCTAAGGTTTTGCCCTATCACCTCACAGGCAAGCATCAGTGTTTTCACAGCTGGTCTCACGGAAGCAGTTGTTTATGAATAGCTGTATTGCTTCCACTCTAACTGGACACACTCTGGGAACTTGCTCCAATGCCAGACCCCTTCCAACACCAGAGCAGAGGCTCTTCCTTCCCCCATCCCCGTGCAGCTTGGGTGCCCACCACAGCAGGGCATCCCCTCCTGCCCTTCCCACTCCAGCTAATGGCACAGGATTGCAATTTACAGCAAGGAGGCAGCAAATGGGGAGTGGCTTTCTGCACAGTGGATTACTTTGCACAGGGTTTTATGAGGGGACATCAGTCCAGGACCTTTACTCTCAGGACCACAAGTATGGCTACAGCTGCATTATTTTATTCTTAGTGACCACTGAAACTTGCAGTAAGGACAGAGGAGAGCAGAAGGAGCAAATTCCTTCCCCACCATGCTCAGCAGACATCTCCCGCACAAAGCTGCAGCAAACTTTGTGTCTGCCTTGCAGCTTTTCTGCTCATCTCTCAGTAGTGAAGGCAAATGCCAAGTGCTGCTGAGGGAGCAGGGAGCCTTCAGAGTAACATATGGGGGAGAGCAGCTCAGGGAAAAGTAAGGACATGTGGGTAATTTTTTATCATTTGCAGCTCTGTTTAAAACCAAGAACCCTTTGTGTTGGCTGGTTATACCAAAAAAATGTAATGGCAACATTCAGGAGAAAAGGAGCTACTGCACTATGATACCCAGCCTCCCCTGTAATGGGAAAGCTTCTGGCTCATTAGAAAAGATGCACATAATTCCGAGGTCTTCATGGTTCACCTACCAAAAATTACAGGAAATTTAAAGTACAGAGTGTTCCCGAGCTCTCATTTCTTAATTCTATTAACTCGAGAAAAGACGAAGCTCTGGAAAAAGCAGGTGAAAAAGAGCTGGTCCAGCACTTTATATCCCTGTGCTCTCATTTGTCTCCCTTTTCTTTGTAGTCTCCATCCCGCCCCCAGTTTGATGTTATTTTGTTCTCCTGTGTTGGCTTTGCATGGCCTCTCTCCATACACTGCTGTCCCCTGGTGTGCTGCTTTCTTCCTTCTCCACTAAAGGAACCATCAGTAGCCAGAGAGGCTCTGGTGACTGTCACCTCTCAGCTGGGGTGCAGGACGAGAAAAGAGCCCAGAACAGCTCAGAGAAGTGAGGCACAGAAGTGAACTGAGCCTCAAAGCCACCACCTGAGAAACTCCCCTCCCAAAGCTGTGCAAGGGCCACCACAATGCTGCCCTCCCGTGAGCCCAGCCTGGTGTCACGGGGTCAGGCAGCACAGAGGGTCCTTCTAGAACCTCAGACCAGGGCTGAAGATGCTGCCTGTGGGTCTTGCAGCCACCCTTCAGAGCAGGTGCCATTATTCACTGCCATGCCTAGGACAGAGCAGGACAAAGAAAACAAAAGTTCCTCTAGCTCTGGGAAAAGGGGCTCTCTTCTTTTTCTCCCCACCAGTGGTGACCACAACTACAACATCTTCCCCCCAAAACCAATATACCCCCTAAATACAGGCAATTAAGGTTTGAAGGTCTCCTAGCAGGCATGACAGGGGTGGATGGGAGATGTGGTCTCTCTTTCACAGCCCTTTTGTGCCGAGACACATCGTTCAGATGCAGGATTTGCCCAAGCTCAAACGCCCAGCCTCAGCCCACTGCAACAAGAGGGTTAATTAACAAGCTACGCAGGCTGGTTATAGCCAGCAATAAGCAGCTCTCTGTTTTTCATTAAGAAAAAAAGAAGTCAGTAATTCTTGGAACATTTATTAAACCCCTAGTATAGGCAATTACAGTAAGATAAAGGTCTGCCAGTCTTGCATTACCATAAATTGCTGCATGTTGCTTTTCTACGGCACAATAATGTCCACAACCAGTGTGAATAAATGCTAACATTTGAGTTTTAAGCTTGATTCAACCCCCCCCAGTCGAACATTTTTAGCAGGTCTTCACTTTCAGTGGCAGTTGGGCCACAAAAATAAGCCAAAAAAAAAACCAGGTTGGTATTTCATTGACAGAGTGTTTTGTTTAAGGTAATCTCACATATTTCCTAACTTGCAGAACAGAAAAGAAAAAGGCGGGTGGGAAGTACAAAACCCAAAGATCGTTCCTGCTGTCTACTAGGTTTTGTAGTCACATACAACATAAAAAAATAGTGGCAATAAAAAAAAAAAAGAAAAAGGCTTTGTAATAGACATAACACTGCCAACCAGCTTTAAATTGAATTACACAGCCTGCTAATCTTTATGATGAAATAAAATTTCTTTGAACACTACACATTATACTAAAATCCGCAGTGCTTTCTCCCCAGCCCCAATCCCTCTTCGCTCACAGCAACTCCTCCACCCCGAAACCATTGTTCTTTCCAGCCTGGAATGTGATGCTCTACTAACAGAAAGACTTATTTTAATTAGCTATTGTTAATGTGGTGTGCATGGTGTGAAAATGTAGGAGAGAAGTATTTTTGCACTTTGTATTTTTGATGCAACATTAAATTTGCAAGTGAAGAAATAAACTGATGGTGTACAAAGAATAATCCATCCTTCGACTGCTCTCCACTGAAATCATTCTCATTACAATATGTGGCTGTGGCAGCAGGACTGGAGGAAGAATCAGATGAAAATGTCTATAAAAGTTTCTATTTGAGTGGCATTAGTTGTTTCATGAATGGTCAATACAGCCACCATAAATCTCTTTTCTGTTTCAAAGTGGATTTGCGGGAAAGGGGGAATCGAAAGGAAGAATTATTTTGGGGTTTTTATAAATTTGGTTTGGTTATAGCTTGTTATAAGAAACCTGATCATCCCCTCCCCCCTTCTAAGACAACATTAGCAGCCCAGGGAAGCAGATCCAAGAAATGACCAAGCAATTATTGTGACTGAAAATCCATTCAAGAATTGTGCAATACTCTGCAGTGCTCACTGGCTCCTTTCTTTCATTGAAAATTACCAAATGAATATATTAGTTTAGACTTATAAAAAGCCACACACTCCAGAACGTTATTCTCTTTGAAAGCACATTTTACCTGAGCCAAATTTTCTAATGGCTGTTAAATAACACCTTTTTATTTGGTTTGACTGACCGTGGCAATTTGTAAAGAGAATTTTATACTTTAGTAGCAAACACAGTTTTAAAACCCTCCATTTCTTTATAGACCATTAGGAGATAGCAAAAATAGATTTTTGAGAAATCTCTTTATGAAGAATTGCCAGGAATAACAAGAGCAGAACAAAAAAGAACTGATCAGATATGAATGCTCTTACATTGCTCCTCAGGCATAAATTCCATTTTAGTCAGTGAAAATTTTACTACCTCAACATACATTTTATCCAGCTGCTTCTATTTTACCTTCTAAGTTATACTATTTGGGTTCTGTTTCCCACAAAGCATCTAATATCTGACTCAGAGCAGAGGACAAATATGAAGAAGCAGCTATAATAACCATGGCACAAAAGGAGAATTTTACACTTTTTCCTACTTTTGTTTTCACATTGCACTATAGATTGCTACATCAAGAAAAATTATGGAGCCATTACCAAAAATCAATATGTTTGTATTTTCCCACTACTTTATAAATATAATAAAATTAAACATTCCAACTATTTTTGTATTCCTCTGAGAAGAAAAAACAAAGATAAAAATTAGTAATAATATATAATAAAAAGATATACGGGAATAAAAGCTGATCACTGATTATTAATTCAGGTAAGCCATATGGGAATTGGAAACTAAATACAAATGGGAATTTAACCATGACATTAAACACAGTAGGAGTTAGAACAAAAGCAAAGGAAATATTCTTAAATAGTGATATGGTAATAAACCCTAAATAAACTAGCAAGAAGTCTTTTAAAACTTTATGGTAAAGACAGAATGCGGTACATAACCCAGAAAACTACTAAATCAGTAAAAAACCCACAAGCAGCACCAGCTCAACCTCTAAAAATATCTCCATCCCATCCCAGTGTCTGAAGCCTAAGGAAGCTCCTCACCAGGGCCACCATAGAAGACAGAGTTATTTCCAAAATTGGACTAATACATTTTCCAGGGAGTTGCTCCCTTCTCTCCCAGAACAGCTGTGCAAAACTCATACATACTTACAGGATTAAAGCTACCTCAGCATTTTCTTTCACTTGCAATGAATGCAATTTTTTTTCAAGTGCTCAGAGTTTTGTTCATCAAAATGGTATTTTATGTTTAGTCAATTATTCATTCTAGCTATAACAAGTAGAGCAATATAGAGTTCAAAATATGCTCCAGATGGTAAAAACACAAATCAGAAATAAATCAATTTATAAAAAAGGAAGAGATTTGTTTTTATTGCCCTAATTTAACTTTAAAATATTCACAAGCTTCCTTCTGGTTCTAAATTACCCCAGAATACTTTGAGCTAATACCCTTCTGAATCTGGAGAAATTTAGAACTTACTGGTTTGTTTTTTTATAAAATATTGTGATGTCAGATGCCAAAATAATTCACATCAGAAATATATATTTTACAGAGCAAAAGCCCTCAAGAACAAACACTTCATCACACTGAAACTGTTCTCAGTGTACATTAGCAAAAGCAACACACTTACTCTAAACCCCAAATGAGCCATGCCTGGAGAGGAGATGAAGCCAGATAACTAAGCCAGACCAGAGAGATTGAGAAAGGATAAAAGTGGAATGTGACCCTGCATTTTTAAACAGTGATAAGAAAAGAGCTTGATCTTAATATTATACTATTCTGGTATGGTTCATTTTTTCTCAAATTAAATTACGCTATCTTCAATATCAAACACATTCTGGCAGGTGTCTGGCTTAACAGCTTTGAATATAATTTCAAATTTCCACAGCATTAATACATAAATTTAAGTGTAGACTGGAACCAAGTGTCTGTCCATAGTTCTGAGAGCAACACCAGATTTACATTTTGTCATCTATTCCACATAACAACCAGCAATTCCAAGGTGATGCTGCTATTGTCAGTTACTAATAGCCACACAAAAATGAACTTTAAAATAATTGACAATACTTTGCTGAGGACCACATCCACATATGCAGAGTGTAACAAGAAAATCTCTGCATTAAAATTATATAATCATTCTTTTCTTCTCACTTCAAATAACATGATCAAGGAACTACAGCACAGAAAAAAAAAGACCTGATTTTTTTTTTAGTTCTAGTAAACAATGTTTACACTAGAGGCAAGCACATATTGCAGGTAAAGAGACATTTTCTCCATACAAACCCATTTGTATTTGGCCACTAAACTATTCACAAAGTTTTTACAGTCATAATCCCAAAGAAATTAAAAGAAATAAACATTCAGAACAAAGAGCAAAACTTATAAAACATGTAACAGTCAAGTTATTAAATCCTAGAACAACTCAGGAAAAACCTAGCTAAATTCAGCTTTCAGCTCCACAGACAATAACCAGCAGTAAGGTCACCTACTGAATTTATCCAAGTGTACCACTGCAAGATTTTGCCTAGCTTGTGCAGTAATATTCTTTATAATAGAAAGCTTGCATGAGGGGAAAAACAAATAAACCAGAACCAAAAATGAACACAGTATGATATAATCACTAAACAAAAAAAGCACAAAATGGGCTATTCGAGAAAAATTCCTGAACTGAATTCAAATTATTCACACAGGCAAGGATATGCACAATCAGGCCCATAGTAACTGAGCAAAATAAACATATCAACTCATTAAAGATCTATCTGCCTGAATTTATCTTTGATTTCTCTTCAGTTCTTATGAGTTACTCAATCACTTCCCATCACCCAGAAAAGGAAATATTGCACTATGAAGACAGAGCTATAATTAGATATTCTTCTATTTCATTTCACATATATGACTGAATGAGAATGGATGGGAAAAATATGAACAGAGATAATAATAGTAAGATGTAACATTCAGTAAAAAATATATTTGGCACAGAATAACACCTCAATTCTTCCTCAGCATATAATGCTGGTTTTACTGCAAAATTAGTTAAGTTAGTACAAGAGATTTTTAATGAAAACAATTATAAATTTAAAATAACTGTGTTTAAAGCATTTAATAGTCCCTAAGGTCAAGCGATTACAGCAGTTACAAGACCCGAGGGACATGTTCACACCAAAACAAAGTGAATAAATTACCTCAGCCAGTGTATGTAATCACTAAGTGACCACAGAGGCTATTCAATGTATAAGCCCAGATGACTTCCATGCAAAACCAATAATGAAAATGTAACAGCCAAAGAGAAAAAGCATTTAACTAGCAAAAGTTGCTGGAAGGGCTGAGAACTTGGAAGAGCAGGAAAGAGAGTGTGGAAAGCAAGTTCCATGGCTTGGCTGTGAAGACAGTGAAGAAGGATGAGTGTTAATGAAACGGACAGACAAGATGCTAAACATTTTTTTCCCAGGTGAAAGACCCAAAAAAGACCCAAATTGTTGCAAAGAGATGCAATACTTTAAAATTATAAAACTGCAGAACTTTAAGCTCTGTTTTTAAGTGCTCTCAGCCTGGTATAACTCTGGCATATGTAATGCCAAATGAAGTACAAGCAAGGCAGGAGCCCAGAATAATCATCTTTTAACTTTCCCCTTGGCTTTACTGCCAGGAAAAATTGTGGACAGTTATTGTATTTTAGTTATCCCATGATAGAATTCTAATGGAGGCAAGA
This sequence comes from Trochalopteron elliotii, assembly GCA_024734555.1. Lineage (NCBI taxonomy): Eukaryota > Metazoa > Chordata > Aves > Passeriformes > Leiothrichidae > Trochalopteron > Trochalopteron elliotii. Next base: position 571,468 of record JANPWX010000473.1, on the reverse strand, counting down.
CCCTGTTTTTTAGCAGAGTAGGTAAGATAAGCTGCAGAATGAAACCCAGCTTTGATCTGGCTTCTCTCCCTCATGACATAAATGATATAGATGCCTTGTCTCCATTGCAGCTTCACAAAACAATTGCCAGTGGAGAAAACCAGACCCATGAAAGACAGGAAAACATTTCTCTATGAGGTTCACCTTGTATTTGATGGCAATTCTCAGTGTGTAGCTTTGGAATGAGGCTCCTACCAGCTATGGTGAAAAAAAGATGCTACTGAGGAAGCAAAAGGAATCCTGCTTACTCCTGCCTGCCATTGGTATGTATTTTTTTTAACTACTGCACATCATTACCTCACATCCTTGAAGGTATTAAATCTTCACAATACACACAGTAAATAATAACACAGTAAATGGTAAAACACAATTAACACATTTTGCAGATAGGAGTCTGAAAAGAGAGACAAAAGGATATGCCTGAGTTTTTGATTTGTGTTTTGATTTCTGGTGATAATGCACTGAAGCAAGTATTCACCAACATTCCCACAGGTGAATCAATTTGCTGTCTCACCCTGTGCCAGGAACCTAATAACTGGTATTGCCATATATCTATGAGAAAATGTAAGTGGACTCTCTGCATGTAAAAAAATATTTTCTCTGTATCTGAAATATGAAAACCTGAGGCAAAAGTTAGCAAACACTCAGACAGTTAAAGCTTCCAGTTTCAGTGAAACTGACTGCAAAATCTGCTTTCTCAGATAAATACTACACTGTGCTCTACAAGAACTCGGCAGATATGCTAAGAAACCCCCCTAGAAAATTACCTAGGCTGGAACAAGCTATTCAAAGGGTTAGAATTCTTCTGTTAGGAATGTTAAGCCAAGGACCTGTGTGCTAAAATAATATCATCATGAACACCCTGTCAGATACAAGGAATGCCAAGTGGTGGCCAACACTGCAAGAGTCCCCTGAGAAGGGTGAAAGCACCCTAGCAGATTGTTTGGGTTGACTTTCTGCAGCACTGCTTTCAAATACTGGCCACAGGCTCTGGCTGTATCGAAACAGCATTTGTGAAATTACTCAAGGGCCAAAAAGGAACTCAGGTGGCCAGACACTGCTCTTAGCAATGCACTCAGGGAGATCTGCACTCTCCAAAAGGCAATTCCTCCTCTGGAGCTGCAGCTACATGCCCAGAAAAAGGACAGTTTTGAGCCTATCAAATCTAGTATCGCTTTCTAGAAATAAGAACAATAAAGCTAAGTTACAGTGATATGATTAGAAAGCCCCACTCCCACGTGCACAGCAGAAAAAATACTCATCAAAATAGGGTTGTGGGAATCAGAGGAGGTCAGGTAAAAAGAAGAGTATGAAGAAAACACAAAGAAGGATGTCAAGACACACGATGTAGAAGTTCTTCTATTTAAAATTTCTTTTGTAAATCCAAATGTTCCTTACAAATATCTTGAAGGGTCAGCCAAGGAACTCCAATGCAATAAAATGATTCTATCAAAGGCACATAGAGATGCTGCCATCACACAGCAGGCAAGAGAGAGTGCAGTAAAATCTGATGACAAAGCTATGCTTTGAAATATTTTTTATATAATGCTGTAAATTCATTCTAATGTTTTTTGAAAATCAGCAGCTCAAGTCACCTTCAGCTCTGGGTATTTCTAGAGTAAGAGGTGACCTGGCAGTGCACAACCAGCCTGCCAGTGGCATTTACAACAGAAGCTTCCCACACAAGTTCCCCTCCTTCGTTTTGGTCTTCTGCTGTTGCTATTTAATTGCCCTCTATTCTATCAATATGCTGTCAGGGCACTGCTGTCAAATGCAGTAGAATATGAAAGGTATTCTACCAAAGAGATGCTGACTGCCTGTGATCAAAGTTAAAATGCCAGTACTCCAACTCAAAGGGGCAAGTACGTGCATATCACTCCCAAAAAAATTCTCCTCTTCCAAGCAGTATTTTTGATTCTTTCAGGCTGTATTATTGTGGGAAGAAGGACTTTTATAATTTCCAAGTGTGTTGTAATTTCCAGTGCTGTGTTAAGTTATAGTGAAAGCAAATTACAGTGAGCAGCAATTTTTGGCTGTGGATACAAAACTCCCCAGCACCTACTAATGGGACACTGTATCGTTTGCATGAGGTGCCACCACCTCCTCAGCACTCTAGAGGGTTACACAGTTCTTGTCATGCAATGACAGAATCTTTTTCCCAAGGTAATGCAGCAACACAGCAAAATCTCTAAATTTGTCTTAATTAACAGAATTTTACTGAGGCTAGAAACACCACATCACACGAGGACAAGTGAAGTAAGGGTGGGGGGAGATTTTCGAGTGCCCTAATTCAATTAGGAGGCAGTGACTGACACTAGGACAGGAGAGGTTAATTGGGGTCACCAAAACGCAGTAATTCCTTACCTAACCAGTCATTAAACTTCTTGACCTCTGAGGGCAGTCCCAGCTCGGTGAAATCGCCCGTGTGAAGAAGGATGTCCCCATAAGGCATCTGGATGCCATCTGTTCTGGAGTGCGTGTCTGAGACGCAGACAAAGCGCGTGTGGCCCGCTGGTTTTGGAGTGTCATATGGGATAGGGTCGACCCTAAAGCAGACACAAAGATCTTGTAACAGTCACAAGGTTAAAACCCTCACATCCATTATTTCAGATATCAGCGCAGATCTCTCTCCACAAAAGCATCCACACATCTACTGACACACACCATGCTCTGCAACAGCACTGCGAAAAACCCAGGAGGGACCACAGTGCTGCTTAAAAACTTACCTGGTAAGGAAAGGAAGATTAAAATATACACAAGACACGGCCACTTTCTGATACTAAAGTGTAATTAAACATTGGAAAAAATGGATTTAGGAGGCTTTGAACTCAGATGTTTTACATCCTGTGCCTTATACATGAGCAGGTATAGGTCTCATGTACATGTACATGTACAGGTCTCTTATACATGAAATTACAGGTCTCACAGGTGGGCCAGGACCAGGCTCTCTCTCACCTGAGCTCAGCAGCTGATTTTGTTCAAGGGCATATAAACTTGTCCTAGGGTGACCTTTATGATGCTTGTATCCCCAATTGTCTGTTCTGTTTGTGTTGGATATTGTGTTCTGTACTTTCAAGACTGGTTCCAAGAGTGAAGGGGAAGAAAGAAAAGTGCACAGTTTGTTTTCAGAAACTGCTCTGACTCCTTCACATTCTGCTCCTGGACTGTTTTCTGCAATACAGACAGACAGCAGGACAGAGATCTCCTGTGCTTTTACTTAGTTTTAGCTAGTTGAGGCAGAGAAGTTCCCTAGATTGTTTTTTTTCCTTTTTCTTGGGACTGTTTAAACCTGCTGTGGACTGAAACTCCTCCTCTCAGAGGAGCACTGAGAGCTAGCACCTGCAGCCCACCGGGGCCTGGGCCTCAGCATTTTCCAGTGCCAGAGGAGCTGATAAGCGACCGAGGGAGCTGAGCTACAACCCACAGCAAGGACTTTCTCAGTTTTGCCATCTCTCATCAGAACAGCTAGAGGTTTTGTTGTTTCATATTATTCATTTTTTATGAACACTTTTCTTTGTTTTTGTGAACACTTTGCTTGTTGAATAAACAATTTTTTCCAGTTTTCTCTAAGGAAATTTTGTCCCAGACCAGTACAGGGAGGGGCCACTTCAATTTGCTTTCTGGAGGGACCATATTTGGAGGTTTTCTCCCAAATCTGCCCTAAACCAGGACAATATTCCTGCAGATTCCAGCACAGACTATTTGTTTACACACAATAAGGTACATTCAGGAGTGCTTTGATGAAGGCTGGAAACTGCAGAGCCAAGTCTAGTGACAACTTCCAAAACTCATACAACATCATGAACTCATCTTCCCAGAATCTATAAAGTCAGGAACGGATGTGCTATCACACTAAGCAACCACATATTTTTTTTTTCTCTAGCCAATGATGCTAAAAATCTAGATCAATTGGTTATTTGCAAGCTACATTTGGTAATTTGATGTTATCAACTACATGTGACCCATCACAGAAGTCTGGTCATTTGGTTTTTGGTGACTTTTTTTTTTTCCTAAGCAGAATAGAGAAAAATAATAGGTAAGAAAAATGTTTTATGCATATTTAGAGGTTAGAAGTCCTAATTTGTAATAGAATAAATTAAATACAAAAGGCAACCCACTGCCTGCTTTGGAATAGCAATTATTTCTCTTCAGAGTTACCATAATTTGATTTGCTCAACACTTGAATAGCACAGAATCTGGATTAGTGCCACAGAAAATCCCATCCCAATTCCACAAAACTTCAACTCATTCCATTGATGTGCCACTTTGATCATGGTTAGAGCTTAGCTTCAGCTAGAAATGTTAAGGTATTTAGGAGTTATGTCAGAATAATAGTCCACTTACATCTCAAATTATCAGGCTAGTGAAACCAAGCTCCAGCTACTTTAAAGCACCCAAAATAATGCTGTTCTAAGACTTATTTGGACAAATAGGCATTCAAAAATCGGTGCCTGAAAGTAAAAATAAAATTAAACAGGTTTTATTAGTTTTGCTCTCCACACCGAAAAGAAAAACCAGTAGACATCACTGTGAATTTATTTGTCCTAAATCCCAACAGTTATAATGAGATGTATGGTTATTAATAGAAAATAAAGCACAAACCTTAAGAAAATACTGATTTCTGAAGTATTACTTTTGTTTACTGAACTGTAAACCAAATTAGCATTTACTTTTCACTATACACTGAACTGTGTGAAAACTTCTACCAGTGCCTTGAACTTCAGCTCTCTGCATAGGTGAGAAAGACCAGAAGCATCCTCCAGGGTGCAAATCAGTTCCCTGCTCTGGGAAGTCTTAGAGGGGTTCCAGAAATGAGACTCCATATAGGTATGTCCTGGTCTCCAGTGGAAAACCATCCCTGTGAATGCACTTACTAACAAGATATGCTGAGTTAGAATTTAATGTTGTTAGAATTTTTAAATTATATTATATTAATTATTTATTATATTTGTTAGAATATTCACAGCTAAAATATTAATTGGGAAAGCAGTAGGGGGGAGATGTTTGTCAGACTGAATTTTCCTAGGTACCATAATTAGGTCTTTCCAATCAAGCTGTATTTACCATAAAAGTACCATACCTCGTTGACATGGGCCACTGAATCAATTTGCAAAATTCAGGCTCTCCAAGATGATGCTTACTTTAATAGCAGATTCTACTGCCAGCTGGACCGGAGAGAAGAGAATTGGGTAGATAACTCATTTTGGGGTTTGTTATTGTACCCCCTGTTCCACCCAAAGCACCAGATACAATTACCTGAGCCATGCAACTGGTTAGCGCAGCAGAAACCCATGACAAAAATCCAACAATCAATGGATATTTTTCCTGAGTAAGGGTCTGAAATTAATAAGGTTATTATTCCAGAGAAAATTTAATTTACCCATTGAATTTGCACCAGCAAGCTGGGGAGAGCTGCAATCCTCTAGAGGCCATACTGCTTTTCTATGTGGTGTCTTCCTGCCAAAATATGGGGGTCCCCAAATCAACATTTCCCTACTTCCAAGTGTGTTTACTCCAGACAACATAAAAAAAATTAACACCAGCTTTCATCATCACCACAGAACTTGTTCAGAATATCTCTGCTTGAGCTATGACCAGCACTGCCTGCCCTGGGGAGTCCAATTTTGTTTGTATACAGAAGCTATGCTTTTGCTATTCTCTGCAGTTTGCAGCCAAACAAACCCTGTTCTGCTTGAGGCAACCCCCATTACAGTATGACACTGACATCTGGTTTAGGATTTTTCTATTCATGCAATGACTTACTCACAGAAAATTCTATAATCAAAATTCATTAAGTCCCTGACCCTTCTTTCTCCTCTTTACAAACACTATGATGTTGCCAAGTAACCTCTTTTCTACGTCTTAGCTTCCTTCTCTTATTCAGTAGTGCTTGCCTACTAAGTATTTGGAAGTGAGATACTGAATGTTATTGTGTTCAGTCCATCAATTTATCTTACTCAAAATAGTCCTTCAACAGAAACTTAATAAAAGTGGTGTTATTGCCAGTCCTTAAGGCTCAAGTTTTCTTTTCATCCACAGCTACAGCATGGCAAACAGCAATATGAGAGTCTCCTTTCCCACTGCCAAATACCAATAGGATTGGACTCTGAAGGCAAGGCACTGCTCTTTCACAGCTCCTGGTGACACACTGCTCACCAGCAGGTTCTGGGCTGTGAGCATCACCTGTTCTTCCTGGGCTCTGATCTACTCACAAACCAGCAGCTGGGGGTTACACACTGGCAGTGCTGAAACCTCTCTGACAGTTATGCATCTGATCCTTACTGCAGTTAAAATAAGTTACAGCAGATAAAATAATTATTTCAGCCCTGTCCACCACCATTCCACTGAATCAGAGCACGTACCTAAGAAATTCAACTTATCCTTTACCTTTGCTCCAAAAACTGCATCCAGCTAATTGACACTCTCCATCACCACCAACACTTCATTGTTTTCAGTCTTCTTGACATGGCAGACTGAAACACTTCACAGATTATTTGATTACTACATTTGGAACAGCATGCTCATGGAAAGATGCATATAGTAAGATGCATATAGAAAGATGCATAGTAAGAGATATTTCAGAATCATTTAAATGTTAGGCTTAATATATTAGGCTTAATACAGTAATTAGGAAAGAGAAAACACTACAAGATACGTTGCACCTTAGAAAATCAGGCACTTGGCTGTTTTTTAAAAAGTTTATGTAAGACCCAGAATGAAATCCCATAAGGCAGTTGAGCAATGACTGCTTTGTGAGATCATGGCAGTAATGTAAGATCTGTCACATTTAATGCATTTATGACAAGAGTTCAGGAATCAGAAGGGACAATGTAACCTTCATACACTTCTAGAAGAACCTTGTTTATCAGATAAATACTTGGCTTTACTAAACTGCCCTTACCACCAGCAGTTCTCATTTAGAGTCCCTCAGGTACAAACCTCCAATTTGCAGTTTCTCACGTGCTGCATGAAACGACAGCATTATCCAGGCTCTGATTTGGCTTGCTCAGGTATCACCCAGCTGGCCCTTCCCCACACCCACAGTTACCACAGCACTTCCAAGGCAGTGGATCCATGTAAGTCAGCTGCCCCTTGTCCTGCCAGTGCTGCTCCCTGGGACTGCCCCATCCTGGGGTTGTACCCTGTCCTCACCCATCAGACAGCAAATTTCACCATGGCTTTAAAAGCGAGAGATTAAATAAGCAAGAATAAGCAACACAGATGGTATCAAGGGGGTTTGAACAGGTAGTGGGGGCTGAATTCAGGAACTCACAAAAGAGGAGTACCTTGGGCCTTTCACATATACAAGGGCAAAGGACTTGATTTAGGATGTCTTGCTAAGGAACAGACATGTTAACTGTGCATTTCAGCCCAAGCCTACACCAGTTACTCATAACGATGTCTTATAAATCAGCAGCATTGGAAAGCTCCTCTGAGACAGGCAGGGCAGTGCAGCCCTCCTACAGACACAGCTGCAGGCACAGCCACACTGGGACCCTGCTTCAAAAAAACTCAGAAAATACACAAGCACCATTTTCCTGAAAGGAGTCAGTTTTGATTGAAAAGGATAATTCTGCATGGGTGAGTTCAAATGCTGAAAATAAAGGTCTTGGGCTGGGTTAGCCAGTCCCTGGGAATGCCTGTGGTTGGAGAGCCAAACCCCACAGACTATTCACTGCCCTGCTCTCTCAGGTTTTGAGATATGCAGACTCCAAATCCCCTCTTAGGGAGGAACTCCCAAGAAACCAATTCATCCTTGAAGATGGAATAAAAATCTTAAACATTAAGCCAGGAAAAATATCCGATTCCTAACATGGAGTAAATCACTCGGACAAATGCAGCACCTACGCCGGACAAAACATTAACAGATGCGGAAAATCCCTCCTCCAACCCCACTCCCCACAACTCACATCAGCATTATTCCTGCTTACAACCACCACTCTGCAAGCTGGTTCTGCTGGCATTGCTACAGGTGAACAAGTCAGCAGGCAGCACAGAAAACCACGTAATTTTACTCTTCCTGGGCTCTCCAGATGCATGAATAGTCCCGTGACATATGGGCCCATGTCCTTCCTAGACTGTGTCACATCATATGCTGGCTTTTCATCTCAATAATTACTCCACTGGGTATATCTGTGACTGAATTTGTGGGTTTATTTTTTATGACATCTAAATAAGTATTCATTATACATCCATTTAAGCACAGACTTCAAGTCTGTGTGCCACATAAAATCCATGTGTGTTGTTGCACTTACTGTATTTTGGGAGTCACTTGGAGACATCCTATCTAGTAACTACTGCATATTTAAAACATATCTATACAACTAGCTTTTAAAAAGCATCTCACTCATACTCCCTGTGAATAGTCATCATTGTATTTATTTACAGTTTAGCTTCCTCTTGTATAATTTCATACTCTTCTTGCTACTCCTATTTTCAAAATTTGCAAACAAAATATTTCTTCCAAGAGCTAATTAGCTTGGTATGTTTAGCATTAAAATACAAATATTTTCTGCAAAAACACTTTTAGAAGCTTGTTTCTTAGTCCTGTTACTTCCCCCTCCTCAGCTAAGGCAATGGAAGACAATTTTTTTGAAATGGAAAAACAAAAGCAATATATTTTCTGTATCTTCAGGTTTTTCTTTCTTTGAATTCATACCTCTGTCTCTACACATGCTCCCTCTGGCATGGAAAATTCAGGAGAAAAGAATGGTTTTTTCCTGTGAAAACTGCTTGCTACAGGGCTTAATGTATTTGTTTCTGTATCCAAGTCTCACAGCTTTGTTATTCTGTGATATTTGTTACTGCTCTTAGAGCCAGTCCCAAGTCCTGCAATAGGGTGATCATGTGAAACCTGTGGCGTAATTAATTTTGTTAAAATTTATCAATATGTCTCTCACCTGAAGAAAAAAATCATGCCTGGCAGCATCCAAGAAATGGAATGGAAGTAAAAGATGTGTAATTTTTCTTATTTAAAACAGACAAACAAACCAAACCTCAGGACTATTAGACCAACCTTACAATTCTCCACAGAGATTTTAAAGCCACAGACTAGAATGACTACATCATATAATGTGTCTACATTCTGAAAAAAAAGGAAATGTGTCTACCTTTTGAAGCAAAAATTTAATATCCTAATTTACAAATCTTCAAAACACGAACACAAATGCAGTGTCATTTTAAGTTCCCCTGTCAAAAAAACATTTACATGCCCATACACACATAGCTGATTTTGTGATAGAACACATGCAGAAGACACAAAGCCAAATACTAATTTTCTCTCAATAAACAAAATTAATGCCAAAATATAGTATTGCTTTAGTTGGCCATTGTCAGCCTTTAATTGTTTAAATCATACATATTAATGCTTTTGTTAACTTGACTCTGTCTCCCAGTATGCTCAAACACCAAGCCAACATCTGGTTTCTTCTCTGACTAAAAACAAAGGGATGCAAATACCTTTCAACACCCTCACTGGTAGATTTTATTGGTATAAGCACTCACATCTAGGAACAGACTACCCCAAATCTGCTAGAAAGCCCCACCTCTTCTGGAAACCTCCATGTACATGTGTCACCCACCAAAGCCTTAGAGGGTTCTGGAGACTGTAAAACAGAGTCTGATATTTATTACAGAAATGGCATTAATTGTGTCTTGGTGCAATGTAGAAAAAAATAAATTACATTTACAAACCCACAGGAGGATTCAATGCACCGCTCAGCAGCTTACTGCTAACGCTTCCAACAATTATAGCTGCAGGGAAATGATGGATCTTTTTATTACAGATTCTGGAGCTGTTTTACTTCCAGTGAGATTTATGAGATTAAACAGAAAAGACCTATATTACCCACTGTCATCATTTGGGTAAATTTAAGAAAACTCTCCTTTATAAGGAATTTATAATAATATATCTTCTCAGTGTGATTTAAACCTTAACTAATTAAGAGTCCAAACTCTGATAATCCCAAATTCTGGTCAGTAATAAACCCAGAAAAAGCTAAAATCCAAATTTTCCATGGTGTTCTTTGAGGAGCAAATAGTCAGCTGGCCTGTTCTGAAGTACCTAACCTCTGCCTTTGATACTAATGGGAATTCTGAAATGAAACTGCTCGAGCATTTTTGAAAATCTTATTAATCACCCCTTTACAGAAAAAAAATCTTTTAAGTCAACAAAATACCTTCTAAAATTTAGCTATCAGTGGCTTTCCAGAGGTTAGAGAAGTAAAATAACCGAAAAAAAATTTCAATACCAGTATCAGCATCACTCTAAGGCCCAGACAGAAGCTTCCTTTAAATAAAACAGTAAACCATTCTTTTGCTGGTATGGTTTCAATTAAAATTCATTAAGAAGCACTTTCCCCCTATTCTTTTGCTGCTGTTATTGGGGGACTGCTATAAATTATGTCTTTCTCCCACCCTGACAGAACTTATTTGCTGGCAAAACTGCACCTACTAAGAGGGTAAGTCAATAAGCTCTCCATGCTGAAAGATTTTTATTTCCCTACTATAGGCTATTCAAAGACCAACTCATGAAATATACTCAGAAAGTACAATCTGGCATCCCAAGCTTAGATCAAATGTTAATTTAAGGACAATGAGGTTTGAAAAACCCCACATTTTGATATATTTAGCAAAATTGAGGCTAAATTAATGTGTAGTATCCCTCCAATCATTTCAACTGCAGGAATCATAAAATGGGCTGGATTTAATTCTAGGACAGAACCATAGAAAAGGCTTTAGCCCTCGTTTCAACAATAAAACAGTTTTCCCAAAATGCAGTGGAAAAAAAAATGCACCCCAAAACAAGCAGAAGCAGATCTCCAGAACAGATAACATTTAACTGGCCTTGCCCTAACTTGACATGCCATCTTCCTCAGAAATGAGCACAATTCTGATCAGAGGGAAGAAAGACACAAGGTTTTATCAAAACAGAATTGTATAAGCACGTACTGCAGCATATATTCCATTTCTGATGCCCATTTATATTACGAATCAAATCTGGAATGTCATAAAATGTACAGAATTCATATGCATAATTCATTGTATTTTCTTGGAAATTATAAATTCAGCAAACAGACAATAACTCTTATGTAATAGGGAAACTGGACAAGTGGACCTGAAGGTGCATAAAATTTTGAGAACTCATTCTCTTTGCAATTTGCTATTAAATCTAAAATCTATCTTCATGTTTCAGAAACAAATACTCAGTGTGGAGATACCCACAGGATTAAGTCCAGAGTGTTTGCAAAGAACCACTTGATCTTGGTTCTGATTCTTTCCCCCCCAGTACATATTTGGTCTAAGGTATAGTGGCTACTTGAAATTTTGTTGCCTTTCAGCTCAAGAAATACAAGTGTTCTTCTTTAAGCCACAAGTTAAGTATACAGTGCAAGTCAGAAACTCTGCCCTCAGCCTTCTCAGTCATTTTGCTTCCTGACCTGCAGGTATCACCCTCTCCAAGGGATGAGATGCAATTCAATCTCCATGCAAGCAAAGGGCTAGCCCTCTCCTAAGCAGACTGCTAATCACGAGCCTCTCTGCTGCTCTCCCTCATGGTTTGACTTCCACAGGGGTGATGGAACTGAGTCAAAAAAAAGCCTGTTCAAAGGAGAGGCAATTCATGCTGGGCAAACACCACCAGTTCCCATTTTTGAGTTACTAAAGGCACAGAATGCCATCAGCACTCCTGTGAAATTGTCACTGATGTTAGTAGGAGATCGGCGAACAAACAGACTGGAACATATAACTCAAAAAGAAATTTCCTAGCAGCCGTGCAGCATGACATACTATTTTAAAGAAGTAAATTGGCAGACATCATATGTTATCTGCAATATGAATTTGTGTATGTGAACCAGTACAAAAATCTGTCTCTGTTAGGATGTATATTGTCTCCTGCATCTGAGCTCTAACAAACTTCTTGATGGTATTAGTCATAAAATGCTTCCCATCAAAACACGAGCATCTAACACCGTGTTCCTACTAAATAAAACCCTTCAGAATAACCCTGCTGTCTTAAAAGGCCCTCCACCACTCAGTCTCATGTATATGAACTATTTCAGCCCTTGTCAAAGGTTTCTTTTCATTTGTCTACCTCCTAAGGTTTAAGAAGCTTTCTACAGGGAAGATGATAATATTCAGACACCATTTAGCTCTCCATCTAAAGTTAAGTCCTAGTGTCTAATAGGAATAGACAGATTATTGACTGCCTTCTACCAACACCAAAATACAGATCTCTACTCAGCATCCAGGTTAACAAAAAGCTCAGTACCACATTGAAATGGTTAATTGGAATTTGGTAAGCTTTCATGCTCTGTAGTCACACAGCTGGCCTAAAATCTGTGTACTCCTAGAAATTCCGTTGCAAAAAATTTTGACACCAGTTGCAAAAAATTTTGACACCAGTTGTCTTAAGCTCAATTTGAACTCTAGATCTAGACTAGTGAGAGATCTGAATCAGTCCCAGGGTGTATAGAAAAATATATACTTATCTCATATAATTTTCTTTGTTGCAGAGGAGGAAACAAAAAAAAACCCAACCAAACAAAACAAAACCAGAAAAAACCCCCATCTAACTGCCAAAACCATATTCTGCTCTTAAGATATGCTCTTAACCTTTCACAGAAACTTTGCTGGAGACACACAAACCTAAGAGACAACTTTGGCCTTAAAATTCTGCTGGAGATAATTTAGCACTTTAATGTTTCTATTCCTTATCTTTCCAGTGCAATTGTCTTCATTACAGATCATAGTGTCTCCCTGACACACATCTAATACGAAATCCAGTCCCAGACAGAACTGGATTCAACCAACAAAATGCTGCAATTCCTTGGTGACTGGATTGGAGGGGGCTGCAATGGGCTGGACCACAGATACTGAAACGAGGTTCTTTTATTTGTACAACACTGTGCCAAATACATTCCCAGCTAAAAAGATTCTACCAGAGAGCTCTCTCCATCTTTCTCTCTCTCTAGTATTAAATAACTTATGACAAGGAAACTTCAGGTCAAATAGTATACATTCCACAATATTTCAAGATACAAACATTAGTTCAAGTGAGAAAAAGCTTGGCAGATAAAGCTGTGGCAGGTGGGGCAGAAAAAAATCTCGTATCTTCACTAGCAGAAAGCTGCACGAAGGTAACTCCAGCTGGAGATACTCCTTGGAAATGCACAATTCATTCTGATTTGCTTTCTCCCTCTTCTATTTTTTTCAAATCTCTCTTATTATTTGGTGCTCTCATTAATTTTCCATGAGTACTTATATCTGACAGAGGCTGCTGAAATCCGGGCCATTGTTTTCTTATAGAAAATACAAAATATCTCACAGATAAAAACCAGCACTATTTTAGTTGTACCATCACTTTAACTTGACTGTGGCATTTATTTGACACACATCATGTTTATACAATATTACGAGAAGCAGTGCTGCATATATGATCAGGAAGTTTTATCAATAATGTAGTTAATACGCAGAGTGTTTGTGGGCAACCACAGTGCTACAGGTTATCTAAGAACATTTGCGTTTTGCTTATACTTCTATAATAAAAATTAATGACTTAAAAGTGCTCAGTGGGAGTATCTAGGACATTCATATTTATCAGAACTGTTACTGGCTTCTGCAATAAGCAATTATTCTTATTGCATTAAACCGTTTATTTCCGAAGATGTCTCCCCAAAAATCAAATAAATCCAAAAATGAATTATAGTCAAGATAGAAATTTACCTCAGGGATACTTTTAGAAAACTCAATTTAAAAACACATTTACTTTTGCCTCTGTGCCAGCAACAAAGACGGGGGAAAAGAGGGAAGAACAACAGAATCATTTTGCTTTCAGTGTTTTCTACAAAACAATTCCAAAGCCAAATGAGCGGAAACCTCTCAATATAGAGATTCTATCTGTGAATGGTAGTAAGGCATTGCCACCTATGATTTAGAGATTGTTGCTAATTGTACAGACCTACTGAATAATGCTTAATATGCAACAGAATGTTCTTTTCAATATTCCCCTTGAAAGCTTTGAAAACTTGCTGCTTACAAACCTGTATGTTGTGCACTACCAAAATTTTAGTTGGCATGACAGATGTAGGAGTAATTTCTATGTCAAGTACAAAAGGCAAAGAGTTGCAGTTTGAAATTTGGAGAAAGAACATCACAATGAGAAGCCCCGGGAAGGAGGAAAACAAGCTGCACCACATAACATTTTATGATACAAAATGAGATGTGGGCAATGTAATTTCACTTACGTGATTCATTTTATAAGCAATGCAAATGCAATCCCACTGATTATCCTCCAAAACAAAAGAGGGAATTTCATTACTTCAGCCGGTGCAATTAGACATGCAAGAATCACAAAACATCCTATCTGCAGCAGAACAAATAGAAACCATCATTTCACATTTAGATGGGAATAACTAAGGTGGGTGAAATGCATCCTGTTGTGGTGGCTGCTGGGAAGGCATAAACTGAATTGTACAGTTTATCACACAGCCTGTGGTACATAAAGACAAACACAGAGATTAACTCCACCAAATTTGTCATAAATGAGCTAGAGATACCTCAGAACGCACATAACTTGAGGTTAAAAAAAACCCAAACAACAACAAAACTACAAAAAAAACCCAAACCAGTGTCTTCCCCCTCCCCCCACCAACAAAACAAAAGACCACCAAAAAAAACCACCCCAAAACTGCACACCTATTTTTTATACAAGAGTCTTTTTCAGCTTTTATTTATCTTCTGGTTTCTCAAAGCTTGAAAGTAGGCGGTTACTCTGAAGTAAATCAGGCTGCGTGAATTAAGAGTACCATTGCTTTCCCTATATGACTCCCCAGGGAATCTATTTATTAGGCACAGGCCTGTTTTCTGATTTAGCTTCAGCACTTTTCCTAGAGAATATGACTGTCCACACCAAGAGGAATTTTCGAGTAACAGCTGCAGAACAGCCTTTTTCTGTAGGAACTATCTTGAATCGGTTCCCCCATATGGATACACAGTATTGATTTTCACCTTCATACTCCTCTTAGTACTTAAAAGGAGAAGAAAATTAAATGTTTTTAATAGGTACTTCAATAATAAAAACTTGAGAAAAGCTTCAGCTTCTTGAAAATTAACAATAAAACTGAAACTGAGAAAACCAAAATACATAAATAGATGGAATATCAGGGCACTCAGCTATACTAATTTGGGTGTGTTTCTTTTAGTTTAACAATCAAAACCACTTTTGCTTTGACTAAGAATACATGTAAAATTGCACCCACCTACCCATCCAGTCATATTTCTCAGCATGTAAATGAAATCCTAGCTCTTTTGCCTTTTTCCATTAAGAAGCAGGAAAAGATAACTGCCAGGTACAGACTACAACAGAATTCCACATCTCTGCAAGGCTATGGGGAAGTGCAAAGGAAAAAAGAAAACAATGCTTCTATGAGTTTGCAGCAAAAAATCGTTACTGAACATTCTGCAAAAGATATAACGATTAGAGTAGTTTTTAAAGAAACAGGCTAATTTACTAAGTTGCTTAAGGAGACAAGAAAGAAAAAACCCACTTCAGAAAACATGCAACTGTTAAAGCCTGGGAACAGCTGTCTTAACCATTCCTTTCTTTACATCTGGATCTACTGGGCTGTTATTTTTCTTTACATTTCTGCATTCTGGCATTGTCAGTGAAATTTCCAGTTGCACAGCACCAGGGCTGCTTGTGCTGGTGCTTAGTGCAGTCAATAAAGTCAAAGTTCACAGTGACCATAATAGGACAGGAATGTGAGCTAAGTGAAACTACTCTGTTCACATCAATACTGTTACAGTCACCTATATTACACAAAATTAGCAGTTAAGATTCTCAGTTCTTTGACTGAAGTGACTTAATTTCCTGCAACCTTTCTCCTCCTTCCTCCCTCCAAATGTTTTGGCAATCAAGAACAGACTTAGAGACTATTTCATAACGAATAGAGCCCTTAGGGGCAAAACCAGCAAGATACTCCAGTGTGTTCCAGAAATCCCTTCTGCAATTCATTATTCCATCTAGTTTTACCCTACTGGTTTACTCCAGCCTATAAAATCTTGAGCTCCTTCATCTTCTGCAGATTGTGGAGATTTGAGACTAACTATACTCCTAAAGGCCAAAACCATGTCTTTCTAGAATTAAAACGCTCTGGTCTATCTACCTTCTGGAAAATCAATTGCTCTAAATCAACTGCCTGCATGTTGCTGTAGAAAATGAATAATGACATGCTCAGAGGCCTTCCACTAACAACTACTTTTGCCTCAGAAACCATCTCTAGCACTTGCTTTTTTCTACTGGTATCACCTACAGGAACAAGAACCACATCTATTCCTCTCCTTGTCAAGTAACATGATAGATTTTTTAAATAACGATCACCTTCAACTGATGAAGAGAATACCATGCAGTTCCAAAAAGCTATGCTCATCTCGCCCACACAAATGACATTTTCTTGTCTGAAATATCACGATCTCCCCAAAGACCATTTCTTACCAAAGTAATACTTTGCTGTTACTATGACTTGATAGCTGCATACCCTTTACAGAGTGCCACCAAGAGAGCAGCAAATACAACTTTGTTTAACAAGCACAGGTGCATATTTTTTGCAAAACAGCAAAATCATTTAGATCACTGCCATTCACTGTGTCACGATACAAGGCTCATAAGCCACGCTGTGCACACCCTCCCACCAAACACAATCCAGTAAATTGCTCTGCCCTCGACCTTTGCTAAGCAACCAGACCCAGAGAATAGCCTAAATTACAGACTTGCCTTTGAACTATGTCTCAGTTTGAGGCAGCCTGCCAGGTGTATGCACCACCAGCCCCAAGACATCAGTGAGCAGGGGTTTGCCTTGCTGTGTTCAGCTCAGGCAAGCCAACTATCTGAATGGAATCTAACCTCACAGGAATTTAAAAAGGTGTCTGACTTGTGCCATGTGCTACTCACTTCTTCAGTTCCCAGCCTGATGGCAAAAATGGAATTCCAGTCCCAGCATGATGGGAACATGCTTGTATGTGGAGGGACCAGTGCAGTGTGGTACAAAGGGAATTCAGCCCTGGGACCATATTGGTGGCAGTATGGCCTGCCACCAGTTTAACAGCTGTCAGAGCTGCACTCTGAGACTAATACAATGTACAGCCACTTTTACAGTTTGAAGTAAGTATGGGAAGTACTGCTGAACTCATAAACTATGCTGTCATTTTTCACACTGCTAATCAAAACAGACAGAAGTGTTAACCATGAAGACCTGTTGTGCCCTGGATTTCCCCTGATGATTCTCAGCGTGTGATTCTCTCTTTTATGAGTGTCTCACCATGCTCTGACTCATGGGAGATAACATACCAGGAAGCCTATCAAGGCAATTGCCTTTACCATCCATTCCATTCACAGGTCTGGTAAAGGCCACTGTTTCTTTTTCCTCTCCCACTAACCCAGAACCTACATCTGGAACCTATAGACAGGTGGTTGATCACATCCTCCCAACCACCCATTACCAGGCATGTGCTCAGTCAAACCTCCTCCCAGTCCCATCCACAGAGCAGCTGCTCCAACAACTGCCTGGAGCCAGCACTGTTAGTCCAGGTTTCAGGAACCACAGCCTAGAAAGGAGTATTGACAAACAGCCACACAGACTTAGGCCTAGATCCCTGTTCTCCTGGGCTCCGCCTGCCCCTTCTCATGGTGTGGCTGCTGATTTGGACTAGTCCTGAGAGCTGTGTGGCCCCTCCACAAGTGGATTCAGCTCATCAGATGGGCAGTTGAGTCTGAGCACAAGTGAAGCAACAGGAGCACCAGGGCACAGCCACCTCCTTTCTGCAGAAGCTACAGACTGGATCAACACAGCCATTTTCCCAAGTGTTAAGTGGGGTGGTTTTTCTCCTATTAAGGCAAAAATAAGAACCTCGTTGGTCTAATGAGAGTTTTCACTATTTGCAGACACAGTTTGATCTTGCACTGCATGTTCAACTTCCAGATGACTTCTTCTGTTAGAGATGGTATTAGGCTTGGACAGGAAACAGCCTTCTAGACAGGCAAATTAAAAGCAAACAAAACAAATGAAGAAAGAAAAAAAGGTAAAGCAAATACCTTTAATATATTGAGATAATAAGAGCCCTGGCTGCAGTTTCTTAATTGTGCTAAGGGGCTGTATTTCACAACTTTCTTCGCACGTTCCGGTCACAGCAGCTCATCTAACCATCCATCCTTTTTTGTTACTTTATTGTTTTATATCTTTCTTGAACAAAACTGTATCTTTACACGGTCTCATGTAGTCACTTTAACAGTAAAAGCACCAAGTGCCCATGCTATACACAAAAAACCAAATTATGCTCTGCCCAGTTTTACAGACTCTGCTTTTTCTTTGTTTTCCTACAACCACTTCATTTTTTCCTGAGGGACACGTTGACATGAATGCCACATTAACTGCCAACCCCATGAGAAGAACATTTCAATCACCCATTATAACCAAGAATCAGACCTCTAAAGTCCCCTGGCCAGGCTGTTTCATGCCCTTCCAGTAACCCTGCAGCATGGCTATCACTGCCACTTCTTATCTTATCGCCTGTTCAAACATTGTCTGCTAGGGGCAGACAAGGAGCCAGACCTAAACAATGATGTTAAATGAAGGCTTCCTTCCAACACAGTCTTGAACTTCTGATGAAATTGATCACTCCTCAGCAAGATAACAAACCCTATTGGGGGTTTAAAGGCTTGAAAATCCAAGTCAAGAGAATGCAAATAGGAAGCGGGCTTCCAAAAAACAACAAAAGCTCTCACTGCATGCAAATATTCTCTCTAGGCACCAGGTAATCACCAGCTATATGTACACATACATACATAGACATGTGCAGAAACAAATAACAAATATACACCACGGGGATATTTTGATTCCTCAATCAAATTCTTTTCTGAAAAAAAAAAATTAAAAAAAAATTAAAGGAGACTTTTTAGCTCATTAGACTTTAAAACACAGCTGAAGCAGCAGCAACTTTTCCAAAGCAAAGGACCTGGAATTTTTAAATTCAATTAAAATTCAGACAACTCTGCACTAGAATTTGATGCTTGTTAGAGAAAATAAGTTTTTCAATGTTTTTATATAAGCAAAAATTCCAGCAAACATGAAACAAAACAAAAAACGTAAATCGAGGAAGCAGCAAGAATTTTGCTTCCATCCTTTTGTCTCCATCAGGCTACCTCCTATCAAGACTATAAGCTTTACTATCACAATCCGTGTCATTCTTAAGCAGATCTGTTAACATGATTAACATTGGAAGTACACTAGCTGCACTGAAGTGCACATTTGGCCTCTGCTCAAATTAACTGCCCTTTCTCCTAGGGAGCCTCAGGTAGAAGTTCTAAATGGCAATTTGGGGTTTTCAAGGGTGGAAGACATCCTATCCTGTCCAAGGCCCCATTCATCCCACCTGCAGTGGGACCATGCTCACTGTTCCTCCAAGGCCTCAGCACAGGCAAGCTCGAGTCACTGTGGGGCACTCCCAGGCTTTGTGGGAGTGGTACTTTCTTATAGATTATATAGAGTCTAGATTGATATAGATTTCTTCATCCTGGAGACAAGTTTTTCACTTTCTATGCAAATTAGTTATCATGTAGAGTCTGTTCTTCCAGAAAGAAGAACAGACTGCACTTTCTGGAAGTGCACTGGAGGACTTTGGGGGCAGTTGGCGGCCTTGTTCCCTCCCTACAGTCCATGCCCATTCTGAATCTCATTCCAGTATTTGTGTTGTGTTTATCTCCAGGAACTAGAACAAGGATATTTGTCCCAGAAAAGTGCTGCCTCCTCCACCTGGCCCCCATCTCCAGCCACATCCTGTTCCTTCTCGCAATATGTTATTACCAACAATCCTTGGCTGTGATTACCAGCAACCCTTGGTTGGCTCCACAGCCATCTGACTGTGGGTGTTTGAGACAAACACATGGGTCCTTCTGGGCTTCTACAGACATTGCCCCACAGTGCAAAATGGGGTGGTACTTCTGCATTCCTGCACCAACCCGTGCCTTGCATCACCACCACTGTGGCAACACCAGGGGACAGCTGGAAGCTCAGCACTCTTCTCACTTCAAGAGCACTGCTCTGGCCCTGCAGAAACTCAAATTCTCACTGATCCCCCTCCACAGATGCACTCAGGCCCTTCAGGATGTAGAAATTATATTATTCTTGTAACCTTGAAAAACATGGGAAATTCTTCATGTCTTGGGAAATCACACAGAAGTCTCATGTGGGTTCATTCTACTCTTGCACTTCACCTCCACAGTGAACTCTAAACCATCTGACACGACAAGACAATATAAAGCAGCCATTTCATAGCCGTGTCTCATGAAATACCTTTGCAAACAAACTGCTCTCAGCCACACATTAAACACAGGGCCATCACCAATCCACCAACCTGTGCAGGGATACAGATCAATAACCTCACCTGTCAGCAACAGGGCCAACCCCTGCAGCTCCCAGTCCCCTCTTGCCGTGCCTGGTTCCTGCCTCAGGCTGTTGTGCCAGTACAACTGTACAGGGACAGATGATGAACAGGGCTGGAGAGCTGAACTGGGCATCAAACTCCAGGGATTACTCTGAATTCCCAATTCTGCTACACGTACAACACAGACACGTGGGTGAACAGAGCAGTGCTGCAATGCAGCAAGGGCTACTCCAGCTAGCAGCACCACCAGCTCCAAACAAACAGGGCAAAAAGGCTCTCATCAAACCATGGCTTCACACACCACTTGGCATCATGAATTCAACCACAGTGCCTTGAACCAGCCACACAAGCCACACTGGATGTTACAACAGAACTTAGTTTGAGCAGCCTAAAGGAGCCCCAGGTTGCAGGTCTTTGTGAAACCACTGTGCAAATCAGACTGCTGGCCCAGTCAGGAGTTTAACATCACATGTGAAGGCAGTGGCAAGCCTTGACTAGGTGTGCAAGTGAATGCTTTCTTTCATCAATGACTAAGCCGTACAAAAAAAAAAAAAGGCAAAAATACCACAGGAAAAGAAAAATTTAAATATTTTACCCTTTTTAGCAATATTCTAAAGGAGAATATTCTATGGCATCTTACTGTTTCTGCAAGGACAGTGAAGGCAATCTCAAAAATGTTGATCCCATAGAAACTTGTCACAACACTTCCATGCACAGAGGCTGCATTTCAGCATTTCAAAACATTTCCCCAGCAACAATTACAAACTGGCCTTTCAAATGTATATGATGGGGCACGTGGCCCAGTGAAAGCACACAGTATTGAAGTTCTACCCTCACATCATTTTCATAAACAGTTAAGTCATGTGCTGCAGAGCAGCATCACTGAAAGCTCCTTTAAGTTTCATTCCAAGAGGGTCGGGATCAGCCACCTTCTCACTAAGTGCAGGAAGCAGAAGAATGAGAGAAAGCAAGTAAAGCTATCAATACAGGGAACTGTATGCCATTCCTCTATAAAAACACAGGCACTGTAGAACCTTAAAAGTCCTTTTCAGATACTGTGTCACTACCAACAGCTAATATAGCAGGAAATTTTAAGTCAAATACTGTATTAGCCAAAACAACAACAATAAATAGCAAAGTTGCCATGCCTTGCATAAAAATGAAACCCTAATGAAACCTGGTGCAGTTTGTTGATACCATGTGCAGTCTAGGCTACATGCATAATGTAACAGTGCAACTGCTAACAGCAGGCTCACAGAAGATAATTTACACTTGTTTTTATGGACATGAGGAACTGATCTTTGAAGTTGTCCCTAATGAGATTCTGCTTGGCCCCAACAGCATCCTGAGAGAACGTGCTGGTTTTCTCCCCTGCATCCGGTGCATATTTATGATGCAAAATCCAGACCCATTTAAATTCCACATGTGGACTGGTGTCCCCCCGTGCCATCGCCAAGTCAGATTCTCACAGTGGGGGAAATACATGCTAAAATGTCTCCATTTAGCTTCAAGTCTTTTCTGTAATTACCCATACCACCTTTACTAAGTACCAAAAGATACATGGGGGTTAATGAATATGGTTCCTTTTTCCTTTGTACAGTTGACCTCCTAACTTGATTTGAGCTGCCAGGTCAATTGGCAGCTCTGTTACACATTGCAGAAGACACATCCAAACTACAGTCACAAGGCTCCCCAGAGAAAATACAAGTGTAGCTGTGCAATGGATTTCAAAAACACAAGCAGCAGCATAAGTAAGGCAAATAGGAAAATGTTTCTGCTGTGCCCTGTGTAGTCACTGCTTTAAGATTACACTCACCTGTGACAGCCTAGATTTTACTTTCTCTTCCATACTTCTCCCAGATAGAGCCACCCATATACCTGGGTTCTTGATTATCACTGCTTCAGGTCAAAGTATTCAAGTAAATTAAGTGCAAACTAAGGCAGTTCAAGGAACTTTTTCATGCTCCACTCAAATGCTTCTTCTGGAGCTTTTGGGAGGGTGCTAAAATCAGAAGGTTGGCCACTCCAGCAGCTCCCCATGCAGCTGATACACATTATTACTCCAGTTATACCATCACAGAATCAACACTTTAACTCTTAAATTTCTGCTTTTTTCTGTTTGGAAAATAGAGAGGGGACAAAAATCCATAAATTCTTTGAACATACGTGTCAGCACTGTCTATGCTGTATGAATGCAGAGCATGTTGCTTAGAATTAGATGACTCAGAGGACAGATAGCAGGATGCTTGATTTTTCATTTAGAGCTCATTATCTAACAGCACACTAAACAAATAGACATGCTACCCCACTGTGGTGCCTTAAAAAAAAATAAAACCCAACAAAAAAAACCCCTCACAAAAATCAACAAAATACAAGTAAGAATTCTGCTTTAATTCCTATAAACAACCTCTTGGTCAGCATGGCCACACTTCTATGCAATCAACCACAAGGCATAAGTCTGGAAGTTCAGAATCTAAAAAACTTTTTTGTTAGGAAAATAATAAAATACATACAAACATGAAAGACAGATTCCAACCCTGCCACCACAGCAATACTGTGATATATATCACACTGCTGTACTTCATGCTAGGGCAGGGAAGTCTTTAAACACATATGCAGGCAGTAAAACCGTAACAAAATATGGCTGTGGGTACAAGGTGTGCTAAGAACTACACCTCAAGCCAACATCTTATCTCTGGTTATTTCTGGGTATTTGAGATAATTTATACATTTCTCAGCTTCCATTTATTCTGTATTGGTCATCTCCAGTACATTCCTCCTGCATTTTATTATATAAGCATCTGGACTCAAAGAAATGGCACTGTCTCTTTATAGACAGATATACAGAAAATTGTTATGTCTTATTCCAAATCTTCTATAGGACCCCATGTATTTTGAACTAATTAATAAAAAAACTCTACCGACTTCCTGGCTCTACATATTTCAGTTTATACATTTTAACTCTTCACTGAATTGAGATGATTCAGAAGAGGTCTTTCTCATGCTGTAGAGTGACATCTTTAAAAGCTTCTGAGAGGAACGCTCACGGAAAACAGTGACAGTACGAAATGATGGTATGAACAGACTGTCAAGGAAGCCAGGTGATCCAAAATTGATTTTCAACTTCAATTAATATTTCTCTTTACAATCTAGACTGGATGCAAGGATTCTTTTCAGGAAAACATGCTTTGTAATAATGATACCCAAAATTAATGAGCCAGAACACAAAACAAAATCCCCCTAAATACAGATCATTTTAATTCCTTGAGACCAGGGATTTCTTTTCTATCCTCATGCAAAGAAAATGAAGTCTCCGTTCTACATACATACATTTTTAAACCAACCTGTCTTCTCAAAGGCATAGAACTCCTGATGATAGATAACCAACAACAAATGAAAACTGCACGTGATAAAGGTCTGTGTTTTGCTGCCAAGATGATGTGTCAGGTTCTGAGAGGAGCAGCGTGTGTGATCCTTCCATTAAGGCAGCAGCACTCTCAGAAAGCAGCCATGCAGAGTAGCTGAGCAGAACACCACCAAAGGTCACAGTGGAGATAAAAAAAGGGGGAAAAAAAATCATATACCACCCCTAGCATTACCATCAGCATTTTAATTCTCAGAGGGTGTTCGAAGCTCCCGCTACAGCATTTCATCTGTGCAGTCTCATTATGCATTTCTAGGAGAGAAACTGTCTTAAGAACTTTATACAAACAATTAAAATAACCTCCAAAACATCTAAAAAGTTACAATTTGAATCATAACTCTCCCTCCAAAAAACCAAAGAGAGTATGTAAGTGCAAACTTTCAAGGTGCAGAATGGTATTGAGAGCAGAACCAAATTAATTCTTCTTGCAAACACGCTTTCCTGTCAAAGCTGCAAACAATCCTGTTTAACAAACAAGATGATGGAAAACCAAACTAATGTCAAGAGAGATATAATCAAAATGAAACAATTATGTATAAAAACTTTCAAGTAATTCAAAGATTACACAAGGGTTATATATAATTTTTTTCATATCTAATTGTGTATTTATTTAATTTTAATTTATTCACTGTTTTCCACCAAGAATAAAAGTGAATGCCTGGATGACTTTAAATTTACAAAACAAACACACCACAAAGACAAAATTTCCCACTTCCTTAATATCTCTCAATTATCCTAATCTTATATGTACACTGCTAACAACCGGAGAAAATAAGTCCTTGAAAGAATCATTGCTTAAAATTGAGGAAGCAACTTAATCTGGTATTTTAAAGTGGCAGGTCCTGTCCCACTGGAAGCAATAATGTTGTCACTAATCACTGCATTTTACAAGTATAGGACAAGGCTCCTATTTATTAAATGTGCTGGATGACATAAAATTTTAATTCTGAACATTATTTTCCCCAAAACTACTATTTCACCATTCACAGGGAAGCAAATAACCCATTGTTAATGCTCACTGCTGGCCAAAAGTGAATGTGCTTTAAGAAACAAAGAAGGCTAGAGTAATTAAAAAGTAATGACTTTTTTCTTTGTGCTCCCTATATAAAAGGAACAGGAGAGGAAAATATACTGGACTAGCACCTTTTCCTTCCCATAAACTGATGCAATAGCCAAACATTTAGGAGTAATGTGCTGACCTTCATGCTCACAGTCACTACACTCAATCCCTTATCCCAGAGAAATTGTAAATGTGGTAAATAGCAAGTTTCCTGGCTTACAAATACATCAGATCAAGTCCCTCTATCACACTCCTTCCTCCTTCCCTCCCCCATCCTCTCTCCATCTGCTGCCCTCCTGGGAAGGGAGCGCTACACGTAATGGCTCTGTGCTTTTAAGTCTAATGTGCTGGATATAAGTTAATGCCCAGTACAGTAAGTGGAGACTCTGCTGCAAGGAAGCCTCCGGTGCTGTTTTTTCCCTGTCAACATCCAGAAGAATCTCTGTAGCCCTAATGTCAGCCAGGATGCAAGGAAAAGAGGGGGTGGGAATATGAAATCCACAACCTGTAACAAAAACAAACCTTGAAAGGCACTACACAGCCCAGCAATTTAAATAATCTTTCAGTAAAAATGAGAAACGGTTGGGATTTTATTTGTCATTCCCCTCAACATAATGATTTAAATTTAGAAAATATGCCCATTATAAAATAGGGCATGTAAAAATAAGGGCAAGCATCTCTCTATCAGTGGAGAGTACACAGGTGAACTCTGTTGGCAGCAGAAATAAAATGGGCCTGATCCATCAGTTGTGAAGGGGACAACTGTATTTGGGCATTATGAGCTGACCTGCTCTCCAGCCATCCCCTCTGCCCCACTCTGAAAGCTTCAGCAGCAGCACTGCTCATCCACCAGCACTTGGTGACAGCCAGCAGCAGCAGATCCTGCAGGACACACACAGCTCGTGTGCTGGGAGAAATCTCCAGGTTTACCGAGGTCATGACCAAGCTTTATGGTCAACTCTTCAGGAGATAAATAAAGTGACTGCAACGCCAGGTACCTAAACTTTATTTTCTGGAATCCAGACTTGCCATTTTCTGCTCCAACCACTTGGTACTGCTTCAGGAATCTTACTGGGTGCAAAATAATCCTACACCAACCTTTTGTTTGAAAAAGGCAGCAAAATAAAAACCATTAAATGGAGTCTAGACTCATTTACCACAGGACAGAATTGGTTTGACTTCGGTGTTTTAAATGCACACATGTTCACTGTTTTATTTTATGTGATCTTAATTTGCTGGATTTTTAAAAATATCTTTAGCAGTTAACATATTGGTTTATATCATGGTGGACCTGGCAGTGCTAGATTAATGGTTGGAGTTGATAATCCAGCCTAAACAAATCCATAATTCAGTCATAGCTTCTTCCCAATTAAAAACAACCACACAGTAGCACAAAACTTGCCCTCTACAATACACCATCTAAAAATTGCCCACATCAAAACTGAAAGTAAATGGGTAAGACTTGAATTTCCAAATCCCATCAAACAAGCTGTTTATATCTTCTGAAATACCTGCTGTGAAATATGTACATGCATATATGCAGACAGCCTCTTCTGCAGTGCCCTGCACGTTCACATCACAGAAAAGACCTGAGAGCCACTCTCAGGCCCTCTGCAAGCAGAAACAACCTCGATGAAGTCCATAAAACTACAGCTGCATGTGCCAAGTATGATTCAAGCCATTGGAAACAAGAAGTCATTGCTCCAAGGACCATAACTCACAACTTGCTGGAAAATCCACTCTAGGGACTCGGGAAAACCTGGTGTGAATTATGAAGGGGAATGATTTTCCCATGCAAGACCAGGGGGACTTCCTACCCAGCACTGGCACTGCTCTCTCCCTGCCAGCACGTGTCACTTGAGGGAATGCAGGTAACCCCAACACCAAGCTGGGCTGTGCCTTCCCAGCAGTAACTTTACAAGCTCACTGTTCAGAATGCAAGTTTTAAAGGCACAGCCCTGCCTCACTGTATTTCTGCTGTGCCTAAAAGCATGTATTTTCTCAAGTTACATCATGGCATATTACAGAATTCAAAACCAAACTGTTCAAGTGTTCCTTTGAGAGGGAACATACCAGCCCTCCATTTCTGAATTTTTCCATGGATACCAATGTTAGGCAACTAACTGACTCCAAAATCAAGCCACCTCTGGGAGCTCGAGATTAGAAATGTAAACTCAAAAAAATACCATGCCAACACTGAGTGCAAAAAAATCAATGTCCATGACCAACACTTGATCACTTCTGAAAGTCTTACATCAAACATAAGCAAGCTCCATATAATAATTTAAGATATAACATAGACATCTGAACTCACATTGTTTACAGGGCCTTCCTTTTGCTTATCTGTCCAACAAAAGGGTTTGTAAAAGAGAAGAGTAGAATGTGTGGTAGGCAGCACTTTCCTTGGAATGGCCATGTGGCAAAGGCAAAGGGAACAGGCTCCCTCATCACTGCTGTCAGGTAAGACCAGCCTCATCCTGCTACTAGGAGAAAACCACAAGCCAAAAATTCTCCAGTGGGATTTGCAGTGTGGGGCCTGCAAATTTAGTTATTAACTCTGTTTGGCAATCTATGCTCTAGAAGTTGTTTCACAGGACAGATTGTATCTCACCCTTCAAGCACTAAATAAAAGCAAGAATCTGCTGCTTCCACAACAATATCCTTACTACCCTGATATTTTAAAAAAAGAAATTAACAAGTTTCCAGTGACAGTACAACATCCTGATTGTGACATATATCCATCCTTTCTGTCTAACTACTTCACAACAAATAGCTTCCTCAGTGAACAGCCTCCCTCCAGCACAAGGTGCTGTGGCAAGAGCCACTGCTGCAAAAAGCATCCCTGGTCAGATCTCAAAGGTTTGGGAGATGTGTGATGGGATCTGACGAGAAATAATCAGATCCTGATCATTCTGACCAGGGATCTGACCAAAACACACATTTGTGTGTTGTATGTAAACATGGAAGTGCAAGTCAGCTGTGTCTCCCAATGACCAACTGAACCCTACAGTTAACACTGTAGCGAAGAGTCAGATTATGTAATGAAAATTTCCTTTTATAGTCCTCAGATACTGAGATGGGGCCTTACAGATAAAGTGTTTGTTACCTGAAGGCTTCTCTGCATGATTAATACAGCATAAAAGAACACCAATGCACATGAACACAAAACCCGGGTTTTTTCTCCCCCTCAGGGTTTACCAACAGGAGCCAGACTGACTCTACAACGTGTTTTAACAGCACATTTTCATCAATGAAAATCTTCATCAGCCTTATTTCTGCATGAAAGGTGAACAAATATCCCCTTCCTTCTATCTCTGCCCACTGGTAGATCCATAAGCACAGCAGTGCCAGCTCCCTGTGCTGGCTGCCCCTGTGACCCTCCACTGCTGAGGCTACACCGAGAGAGAGACCACTGGAAGTAGCTCATGGAAAAAAAAAACCAAACCAAACCAAACCAAACCAAACCAAAAAAACACCACACACACAAAAAACCACACACCCATCCAACCAAACCAAAAACTCCACCCCACTACATGGACATTTCTAACCTGGACTGTTTCAGTCCATCCAGCAGGCTCCCCAAGGCTCTGCCAATGCTCCTGGGGAGGTGGCAGAGCTGTGGCACAGGGGCAGGAAGGAGCAGCTGGGGAGCAGCAGGTTTAGCACTGAAGCCTTTCCTTATAGCAGGGATCTTCCGCCCTTGCAGCCCTGTGAGTAACCCCCAGCACAGCTTTTCTTATCCAGACAGCACGTGGGAGCTGCAGAAGGCTGATGCCTCACACTGAGGGACTGATGGATTGATTTTGATAGGCACAGAGACTGCTCTGGCAGCCTGGGCCCACTAGCACAAGAGGGAAAGGGTTTATCACCAATTGAAACCAGATCTGGCTTCTGTCTTAGAGCAGGGCAATGTGGAAAGATAGTAATAATAGGGCAATAGTGACAAAAAAATATTTTAAACCTGTCCTACATTTATAATAATAATAATAATATTGGCACTTTCACAGCATTAGCCTTACAGGGATGTTAGGCCATTTTTTTAAACATAGGTTGGTATTATTCCTTTTTACAATGACAAAAAGAAAGGTCAGAAATTTAATCAATTTTTCAAGAGTGCTTAGCATATGATGACTGTACTGTATAAACACAATATGAGGTGCCCAAATTTGAATTTTAATTAGAAAACTGTAATTCCTGAGCCTTACATCACCACTGTATGAACACTTTTAGTATGCTCCACACTCCAGCATCCCAAATAAGTGTAGCTTCTTCAAAAACCTATTTTCATTTTACACATAAAATTTAAGTTTAGAACTTTTGTGTTGCTTACATTTTCACATGAGTAACTTTGAACAATGTAAAATCAGCAAGATGGTAGACATCCTCACTCATACATACACCAATATAAGAGTTTTCTCATTCACAGGCCCCAGTAAGAGTTTTCTTAATGCCAATTAAAATTGCCATCTTTGCCACCCAGCTTCCATTGTTCTGTGGCAGAAGGACCACAAAACACAATCAGTTCCTGGCCCTCTTCTGCAGTGGGGGACTTTATTTTGGGACAGTTGAAGGGCTCTCACCTCCACTGGGTCCCTCCCTGTATTCAGAGAATCCTCACCACGAGCACTGAGCACTGCAGAGAGAGCTCACAGGGAGAGCTCAGCAGCCTTGGGGCAGCTGCTGAAAGGTTCCTGCTCTTGGCTAAAAGAAAAACAAGTTTGTTTTCCTTCGCACACCAGGCTGGGAACTGCTGCACATCAGTGAGGGAGCAGCCAGGGAAAGGAGACTAAACCTGCACCAAGGTAAGCTGATAGTGAGCCACGAGCGCAGGAAAAAATCCCTGTGTCAGAAAGTAACACTCAAGCTCTAAGTGCACTCCTTCAAAGTATTCCTGTTTTCACAGCCAGAGCTTAAATGTCACTTGATTGTTTCAGAGAATACTGATTAGTTTATTTATTTATTTATTTATTTATTTATTTGGAAAAATAAGTAGGGTAAAGAAACCTGTACGGTCATAAGCTGTGTATGCTTTTGTAAAAAAAAAAAAAAAAAAAAAAAAAAAAAAAAAAAAAAAAAAAAAAAAAAAGAGTGTTATTAATGGCCAAAGGACCAATTTCCACCAAAACTACAACTTTGTCACATCAGTACCAGCTGAAACAGCCTGCCCAGCCACACAAGGTACAGCTGACTGGTGTAAGACTGAATCTCTTATTCTCTCAACTAATAATATTACATGTACCAGCTCCACTTTTATGTAAATGTCAAATGAGTTCGTATTTTGCTAATGCCAACTCTTTTCCCCTCCTGCTAAATATCACACACCTTCCATGAAAAAAAAAATCAAGAATACTGCAAATCAAATGCATGATTTCCCACTAATCTCAGTGGGAGTTTATAAAGCCCATTAAATGCAGGATGGTTTCTCCAAGGAAAAAAAAAAACACCAAGATCCTCTCTGTCAAGGTTAGCAGTCTAATAAGATCTCTGGGTCCTAACAATGCAAGGTTTTATCACAGTTGAAAGTTTTTTCTTCTACTATCAAATAGCTGTGGTTTTATTTTATTTTTATTATTATATATATATATTTACACACAGACATTTATTCAACGTACTTTATTCAACCAGACATATATTTCTACTATAAAACTCTGCTTATACTCTTTGTTTGAAAATAAGAATATTCACATGGGGGATTGCTCTAGTGCAGAAAAGGCAGTAAAATTATACAGTTACAGATTGAAAAATGTATCTCCAGGTATGAATAAACTTATTTAGAAGCAGAAACCTCTATCTTTCTTACTCCCCTACTATTGGATTTAAACCATAACAAAGTGCTAACATGCATTCAAACCACCGTAAAAGGTAGCCACCAAGCCATGCTGGTAAGACCAGAGGAAACCTAAAGAACTCCTCTGAAAGGTTCAGCCTGCAGCAGCTTGGGCTACAGCTATTTCATCTTCACTAAACTCCCTCACTCTCACCAGACAGGCCTGTCCAAAGGGACATTTTCCACAACAGATACACAAGGTTTATTTCACTCTTCTCTTTTGTTTTCTCCTCTGCAGTAAATGGGGTGTTGTACCTAAACAGGAAGATTTTTGTCTGGTTAAAACCTAAGGAATTAGTTTTTCATTTGAATTTGTTCCCAGGCTGCATCCTACTGCTGCTCACTGGTATTGTTGGTAGCACTGCTAGCAGCCTCATACAGAATATTTCAGAAGTCTAAAGAGGCTTAAAAGCTGGTTTGGTTTAACAAACAAACAAACAAACAAACACAACACACACTCCCCAAACACACACTTCTACACCTAAGGAGCAAGAAGCATTTCCCTCTTTAAGTCACAATTCTTGACAAAAAAAAACCCGAAAGAAGGAAAACTTGCAAAAGAATAATAATCAATGTGAAGCACAGGGAAGCATATTATATATTATAGTTGTTATTTATTATTTTGCAGCTGCCCTTGAAAGCAGGGAACTAAGATGGTGCAGTTAATTAAAACTAACTGAAAATAAACATTAATTGGACAAAGCATTCAAATACAAACATTTTATAACAGTCAGAAAGCAAATGAAACCTGTGGGTGGGAGCATCACTTCAGGATGACAAAATAATATTTAAAATTACATCCCTTTATGCAAAGCAACTGTGCAGCAAAAATTGCCTTTAGAATACCTGTTCATACATTAATTAGTAGAGAAATGAAATTAAATAAAATAAAACGGTTGGACAAACGGATTCAAAAATTATACTGACAAAACTGCTGTTGCTGCCAGCCCAAGCAACGGGAGCTGTAATAAATACACTGTGGTTTACCTGACAGTATGCTTAAACAAATTAAGGGGTACTGGTATAATAATACATATAAAGATAAGAGAACTCTATCCCAGCTGATTGAACTACATGAAAGGCACAAAATAGAAGTATGAGAAAAAGCCCAAGACATGTGAACAGGCTAAGTACTGCCAGTAGTGCCTTACTCACCAGATTTATGCTGGTGATATTCCATGGAGCCTCCTTTACCCTGTGTGAAATCAGAGTTAGGCCAAAGGATATGGGACCTTGTACATGGCCCAGGGTAGGCCAAGAAACCAGTTCTCACCTCTGTGCACAAAGATGCACATCCATAAAGAAATTCCTTTTAAAAACAATACTTCCTTTAGCAAAGAACACTGCTCTTAAGCTGGACCCAGCTACTGAATTATGGCATGCAGGAGGGTCCTGCAGCAATAGACTGCCCTCCTCTTCACATATATGTCACAAAACTCAGCTCCTACATTGCTTTACTAATTTCTCTTCATCCCATGATTTTTGAAATAAATTTCTCACTAGAGAACAAAGCCTCTTCAAACTCCCTCTCAGGAAAAAAAAAAAAAAAAACCAAACAAAAAGAAACTAACAAATCACACACACGCATTACTTTTAAAAAGACAGCAACAAAGAAAAGCAGACTGTAAAACCAAATCGAATCAATTCTGGCGGCTGCAGCAATGTGGCACTAACAGAGATCATGGTTTCTTTGTTAATACTGCTTTTACCAATTTTCTCTTAAGATTTCTCACTTGATGACAACCTCTTTCAGATAAACACACAAAACTTCCATTACAATACATTAAGAAGACAAATAAAAACTCCATCTGAAGCTACCACATAACCCAGTCTCCCCTTCCCAGAAACAATTCTACTATTCTTACATCACACAAACCCTCAGCACACTCATATCTTCACCTCCTTGCTTTCCTCTACCCCCCTGGTAGGATCCCCTCTTTTTTTTCTCAACAGGTTTTCTAAAAATCTGTCATTTATACTGTCACTGTACCGTCCTTTGAAGTTTCAGCTTTTATTTCAACTACACAGTTTTTCCAAACAAGTATCTTTCAAGAAACCCATCAAGTTAGTATCATTTAAGAGATAAACTATCCGTTAGAGAAGCGCCTGCCTGTTTGTAAGATTTTTAAACAAAGCATGAACAATTCTTACAGTGTGGAACACCACACTTCGTCCTAAATTCAGCTCCCACTGAAGTCAATGTCAATAGGAAGGGGTTCTTTAAAACTGCTTTCTGATTTTCTTTTGTTTGCTTTGAATTCATTTTCTCAATAAGATTTATACTTAATGTCAGAAGCACAGCCTGGAGTGCAAAAACATGCAACAGAAATTTGCTGACAAAAGGCCTGAAAAGTGAATCAAGACATGGAAATGTTTCTAAAATCAAAGTTACATCATCGTGGTAGTAATAAATCAAACGTAATTAATGGAAAGTTTTTCACCTTGAAAAGTGAAAGAACGACAGACACTCTTCAGGTCCTTCCTAAAGTTGCCTTTAGGAACATTGTAACCACATGAAATCCTATTAGAAGGTGCTGAACTCTCTACATTGTGACTCTTCCGGCAGGCTTCTACATAACAAAAATGCAATGAAGTACCATACAACTTTCCCCCCTTATTATGCAAAATCCTTATCAAATTCAATAGTGTGACATGGTTCAAAATCCTGCCTAACAATGGCTCGCAGGATGTCAAGAGATGTCGGCTTTGTTTTAGTTTCACGTGCTTTTCAGTCTATTAATGCTAGGAGAAAAAGAACCTTCACATAAATAACAGATAAAGATCAAACCCCACTAAACAATGGGAAGGAAATTCAGAGTTGAAACTGGTACTTAGCTCTTTGCTAAGCAAGCAGCCCATTGTACCTAGGTGCCGACCCTGGGCGCCACAATACCCAGGAATAACGAGGTGAGGGAAGGAACCTCCAGCTCCCCACTTCCCAGGGCTTCGCTGATTCGGGCCAGGGCTGTTGTTTAGAAGAGAGTATTTGCAGATCTTGGGAGGAACTACGGGGCAGCCCCCGACTCCTTTGTGCGGCAGGTTGCGAGTGGAACGTGTGCCGCATTCCACATTCCACTCGCAACCAGGAGGACAAAGGATTCACTGATCGGGGGGACAATTAGTCCCAATTAGACCTATTTCGCAGCTGAGTGTAAGCGCTGGGGGAAGGGAGCTTAAATCTTAAAGCAATGGGTCCCTCAGGCGAGTTAAAGCGAGATCAGTAAAGTGACAAGTTTGAGAAGGTGGGGCGAGTTCCACCGAGGTGATGGCACGGAGCCTGGGGCACGGCCACCTCCAGGAGAGGATGGAGCTCGCTTCTCAGCCCTCAGACACACCTCGTGAGAAATCTGATAAGCATTTTGCCTTTTAGCTCCCTTAACTAAGAAAATTTCCCAGTTTTCAACCCACTCCTGGAGCAGCAGTCGTGGGTCTCATGCACAGGCAGGCACACAGCAGGCACGCAGGTCGGGAATACTTACATATGCACGTGTGGAGGCTGGAACCGGCTCTGATTGATGTTGTAGTGTGTAAACGCCTGCGTTGGGTTGGAGCTGTACTCATCCACCGTTATGGTAACTTTGCCTTGTGAAGGAATTCCATGAGCCATCCTTCCTCCTTATGGACATGAGCAGCTC
This sequence comes from Trochalopteron elliotii, assembly GCA_024734555.1. Classification (NCBI taxonomy): domain Eukaryota; kingdom Metazoa; phylum Chordata; class Aves; order Passeriformes; family Leiothrichidae; genus Trochalopteron; species Trochalopteron elliotii. The sequence goes on along the minus strand of JANPWX010000473.1, from coordinate 537,047 downwards.
ACAACTTCCCAAGGCCAGGGGCAGGGTAGGGCATTGTGGTCCGGGCAGCTCCTGATTCGCAGCAGCTCCGCATCAACTCCGTGACCTCTGCCAGGAGGGGAACACAGCACACGCTGCTATGAGCCATGAGATGTAAGCGCACACAGACCTATTACTCTAGGCTCTCCTGATTTCCATTCAGATTTGAGATCTTTCTCTACATTCTTGATGTGCCCATCACCCCTCTCTACGCATTACTATTCACTTTTTTTTTTTTTTAATTGCCTCATCATCCAACTCCATCATCATTAGACACATCCAAAGCATGAATGCTTAAAGTAAGGCTTTATCTTCAGGGGGTGGGGGAAGGGGGAATAAAATATCTGTGTTGAAAGTTCCAGTTAAATACTCCCCATTTCATACCCTTTATTTTAAATAACATCTTGTGTTAATTGCAACCATGAAAACTCACAAGTGGATCCAGCTTCCTGAAGGACAAATGACTTTCCACAAGTATACACACTTGTTTTCAAGGTGCTGCTGTAACTTTAGGACACTAACAAATGAGAGACTTACAAGAAACTGATATAAAGAACATGTTACAGTTGCACAGCAAAAGGTACACCCAAATACCTTTGAATCAACGTTTTTATGTGTCCAGAGAAAGGCGGGTATCTAGGCAATGTTAACAAAATATCCATATTATAGCTCACCAGCACTGAAACGGGTTCGTTACCAGACAGTAATGATTTATCTGACTTAAGCACGATTTTAGGCATAAATATTTCTGCATAAAACAAAAGAAATAGGCTCTTCCCTCTCTATGAATCCCTATCTTTCACTTCTTCAGAGTGCCCTTAAACACATTTTGCGTTAGGACTGGATCTGTACCATAATATTAGCATAACCCAAGACACAGAAACATCCCAAACACTCTCCGCTGAGTTTCTTGCGCAAAATCCAAGCTTCGATTTCTTCAGTCAATAAACTGAGGATACCTCAGCTGCCTTTCTTTCAGAGGGACCCTGTGAAAATTGATCAGCTGATGTTCGAAGAGTACTTTCAAGATGAGCAACTCCTTAAAAGCCCCGTTTATGAGGCAAATCCTCAGCTGGGACACGCTGCACTTGCTGCAAGGATTAGATGAGATCACGACACTCAAAATCCATTGATATTCCTCCCTTTAGCTGCCACATGCAAGAGTGGACTTCTCATATCTGGAGTGCATTTTACAAAAGTAAATCAGTGCCTTACTGGGAAGACAAAGAGATGGGAAAGAGAAGAGAATGACTTGAGCCCTGAGCGTCAAACTAAGCAATATTTTTCCAGTGCAATTTTACTGGACTTCTCTAGGTCTCAGATAGAAATGTGTTTGCCATGTGTAACACTAAGCATTTGAAATCTTTGATTTGCATTCAAGATACATTTTTAATACAAAGACTAATTTCCAGTTTGGCATGAAGCATGATGAAAACGCTCTGCAAATGGCAGATGGCCTGCTATAGGCCATTTATTTTACTATTTTACCACCTCGGGCCTATGTAGGCTTCCATATGTTAGTTGGGTTAAGACATTCTGCAACCTTCATTCCAGTAACAGGATTCTATCCTTCATCTTCTTTAGCATTGGAAGGAAACAAAGTATATTAAAAAAAAAGAAAAAAAAGAGATGAAACTAAAACATAAAGCACCAATTGAAAAGCTGTCACTAGAGATGGTACAGCATTGTAACTGTGGTTACAGTCTGGTCTTCCCCTGTGAAACCTAGTGGACCTCTCTTGTGAGAACAAGGCTTCAGCAGCAAAAATAAGCAATGGTGAGCTTTGCTGAAACAAATCTTTGGTGTGCTAGATGCGATGTAAGATGCTGCAACAACTGCTCACATAATGTAGTGGTTACCACGCCAAGGTTGCAGCTGTTTCCTGAATTTCCTTTACAATTATATTTTAGTGTTATTTTGCATAACAGTAAAACACAACACCTGCTTCAAACTGCAGTCCTGTTCCAAGCACTGCATCTATCTCAAATTTTCTTTTGAGATAGAAACTACGAAGAGTGCACAACGCAGAGCAGCATAATTGCCCTGTACTGAAAAGTAAATACAAATGAAAACATCTTCCTGCCAGAAAAATGACTGTCATTAACGAGAATGCTGGCCATCAGAGCTCCCAGGGAAAAAAAAATAGAGTTTTTCTTTTACACTGCAAGAACTTTAGAGCCTGCATATATTAAGAAGTAGTGTGAAAATTACGTGTGATGTAATTTTTTTTTCCGCAATTAAAAGCAACAATATAAAACAATACATTAAACCAACAACAAAAATTATGCTTGGGCTTTCAGAAAAGCTAAATGACATTGTTTTCAGCAACCCAGAATAAGAAAGGTCAGAACATTAAATTTCATATTATAGTTCACTCATGGAAGAAAAATCTAATTTGTTCATGAGAATGAATTATACATAAAGATAATAGGCATTTTTTACAATGTTTGTAACAGTCCATGTTACAGAAAGAAATTACAACTAACTGGCATAAAACAAGTGACAAGAGGACACTTAAATAGCTGTATTAAATACTTTTAAGTTGACTCTCAGTAAGATTATAAGTGTATAAGCTGCAATTGCTTCCCATTGTTCTAATCTTCAATCTTAAAAATAAATCTCTACTTAAATTGAGACAAAGTTGAACAAAGCATCCTTTTAAAATGAAATTCAACAACAAATGCCAGACTGGGGATAAAAAAAAAAAATTTGAAGCTGGCTTCTGTGTCAATTCTCTTAAATTTCCATTTCATACTCCATAGAGTACTACAGCTCAACTATCAGAAGTATCTAATTATTACCTTCTTTACTGTGAACGTCTCTGAAGAAAATAGAAGAAAGAAGCTGAACACTTCAAAACTTTAAAACCAATGTATCTTAGGCCCAGGATTAAAAAAAAAAAAAAAGAAATTAAAAAAGACTTCTTCAAATCGCTACCATTCTTCTTTCTCCAACTATGAGCACTACTTGAAGGTTACACACAGGAGATGAGTACAAAAAAAAAAAAAAGTTGCATTTTCCCATCTATCAAGTAACACAACGTGTAATATCTTCCACGCCTTCCGAGGCAGTTTTGAGTAAGAACGACTATGTTAAAAACCTACATGATGCTTTTTTCAGCATGTTGGATTTTCCCAGATACAGGCTGTTATCCTTTTCCAGCGTGTATTTGTAGCGGCAGCAAGACAGGAGATGTGCCATTGTACACATCTGCTCAGTGTTACAGGTATAAACCGGCACTTTTTCGGAACAGGGCTGACCCAAACTTAGGTGCAGCTAATTGTAAACCTGTACACTGCCGCCCTGACAAAAAACTGCCCCGAAATCTGCACAGGTAAGTAATTTTCAATGTAACGTTACATGGCACGGAGAGCCGCTCACACGAGCTCTGCGTCTGTACACGTACACGAAGGCACGCCAAAAACCCATTTCCCCAAATAAAATATTTACGTCTTCCTCATCTGAATTACAAAAATTTGCCTCTAGCTGGGCTCGGGCTGTAGCAGAAAATGCTGAAAGGCAGGAGCTGGGAAGGGTTAACCCCGTGTCAACACCTTCTGTTGATACATCCACTATCCCGGCGCTGTTACTCCGACACGGCACGCTGCACCCGCCCGGGGCCGCGCCTCGGCCCCCGGAGCCCCCGGCACTCACGGTGCGCTCCCCGGCCCCACGGGGATCCGGCAGCGGCCCCGCGGTCCCCGAGATGCTGCGCTGCAGTTTGCACAACTCCGGGCTCCAGCTACCCATTGAGTCCGGCGGAGGCAGCGGGGGGGCCGGACCCCGACGCTCCGGGGTGCCAAACATGTGCCCCTGGCTGGGCGCGGGCCGAAGCACGAAATGCTGAAAGGCAGGAGCTGGGAGGG
>JANPWX010000473.1:507707-528169 GCA_024734555.1 Trochalopteron elliotii | reverse complement strand
CCCCCGCCAAAACCACAGCAATTGTGTCAACTGCCACAACAGTAACAAAGTAAAGATTAGACGGGTTTGTTCTTTTACTTTCAAGACAGCAAATGGAAAGGGTAGACTTCTAAAAATATATTACGAGAAAGAACAAAAGAACCAAATATTTTTGAATAGTCGGGCAGACAGAAAATAAATAGCAGGCCTCTAATAGTAAGTGAGTGACCTATATATATTAAATAAGAAATTTTGACTCTAGCCAACCTTCAGATATGCATGGCAAGTAGGCAGGTTTTTCTTTGTCGCTGAAAGCCATGAGAAGGGCCCTCCGTATTGCCAGGCAGAAATGCACTGGGACGGGTTGTTCTGTTTAGAAACATGGTAAACTGAGAAAAATTAACCTGAAAAAGGCTAAACAGCATAAGAGGTTTTTTTCCAAATTTACCTTTACAGTCTGATTTTTTTACTGTTGTCATTATCGCTTTTGATAGAAGTGAGCACTGTGAACCACCAAGGGAAAATTCCTGTTTCAGACAAAATGGCCCACACATGAGTCGTCTTCCTACCCAAATCAAAGCAACATTTCCAGGGAAACCTTTCCTGGATCAGAGTCTGAGGCCGTAGTTCCACAAATATTTTTAGCTGAGTTATTCTGACACAGCTGTAAAACCAGCAATCCAGCATCCAGCCCACTCCCCCCATTTGTGTCCCTGCACTCACCCTCTGGTGAGAACAGGGAACCCCACCTGGGAAACCAATCCATTCAGCACCAGGGAAAAATGTTCTGGTTTGGTGTGGGTCCGTCTCCTGCACCAATTCTCCTGCTGGAACTAGACAGGGAGTGAGATGAGCAACTGAGGGCAGAAAGAGAACAGGTTAGCTTCCCTGGTACCAGGACCAGCTTCAGTACAGGAACAGGGAGGGAGAGGTGATGGGGAGCAGGTTTGACCCTGAACCTGCTGCATCCCTTCTCCACAGTCACAGAAGGACTTTCCCTGTAGTTGTGCTTTTATACATCTGGAGCCCCTGGCACTACAAAAAGGAGCTCCTAGCACAGAGGAAAGAACAGGGTAGAAGACTGGGTAGGGGATTGGATTGGGAATTAGGAAGCTCACAGACCTTCTCTCTGGTGCCTAGTGAGAGATCAGACATTTCCCTGATGTCTCAGAGCCCTAGTACTGAAATGAGCATTCACCTGCCTCACTAGCCCTGTGGCCTCAAAGGTCATGGTACTTGGGTTTTGCTTTTATGAATCCAGAGTGGGACCTGCTTCTAAGTTTGCAATAGTACATGCTCAGCAACAACAGCAAGCTGTAACACACTCATCAGGGCACTCATCATATTTTTGTTAATATATGACTTGACAAATTCTGGAACATTTTCTGTTAAGAGCACACAGCAGAACTTTTCCCTTTTACAAGCTACTTGTTTTCAGAATGCTTTCCAAAGAGGTACTCGCCTTAGAAACGTGCTGGCCCCAGAGCTGCTAAAAGAAGGAAAAAAATATTTTGCTTAAACTGATTAAAGGGTTTTCTGAGGAAAGGAGTTGAATTCTGTTGCCTTTCTTCTCTAATTCACAAGAGCAGCAGTGAAATGCAAGTACACAAAAATAAAATATGTGGCTAATAATAATAAAATATTATGGCTGGAACATGTATTTGTTGACACACACTTGACAAGAGGATTTCAGAGATAAATTCAGAAACCTAAAAAGTAAATGAGATGTTTATTTTGAGTGTGACAGGACTGATTTTTTAGCTGGGTGAAATTCAAAATAGTGAACAAAGAGCTTTTCTTTACCTTAATACTTTGCATTAATGATAGTGAAATGATATGTTATACATGAAACTTTAGTCACATTCAGAGTTGGCACTGGATTTTGTTTTTTCACTTGTACAAATCCAAAATGAGTATCATCAAATGTACAGATTCAGGAGATGCATCTTAAAATTATAAAACACTACAGTATCCAGAAAAGCACACACATTCTTCACAATCTATTATGTCATCTTTAATATATTTCATAGGTATCACTGACTCCAATTTCTGCCAAGCACAGGACAGAGCTAACAGCTTATGAGACACCTGAACCACAGACACCTAGCTAATTTTGCTCTTTACTTCAGGAAAAAAATTTCCTAAGTATCTGTTAAGCAGTACAAGAAAGTATAATTTAAAGTCCACCTCTGAGCACTCATTCCTTAAATAATCAGATTTTTTTGAGAGCTCTTTTACACAGAAAGAAATTCAAACCAAACCGAAACAAAAAACCCTTTCAAACACATGCAAACCACACATGAAGAACAAATTCAGCGTTTAAAAAGGCTCCTTCCAAAGGGGCAGAAAAGGTTTTTAGACAGACCAGCTCCCCAGTCTAGCCCACAGCAGTGTCATGAATGCTTGTGCTGGCACAATACAGTGCCCCAGCCTGCAGTGCAGGACCAAGCACACAGTGTCTGCTACACCTCCTGAAAGAGTTAGGCCAGTGTTTCACATTATCTTTTCCTTCGGACACAGTACCAGAGAGGTTTGGATTGTTTGTTTCAATTCCCTGGGTTTTTTAGCCATTTTAAAACTAAAGCACCAAGGGTTCTCATTTGCACTGCAGACAATTCAGTTTTGGCCTGCAGAGACTGGGACATGCTGGTACAGTACTAGAAAATGCATATTTTAATTTCCTAACATTTTAAGAAAGTAGAGTTTGGTCCAGTGGATGGTCACTGCTAGAAATCTTCACCAAAAGTCACTGGATTCACCATATGGCAGCACAGACCAGTGCAGTTCTGCCAAAAACTGTATCTTAATAGACTTGTTCCCCTCGTTAAAGCAGAAATTCTCCCCTAACAGTGGAACAGAAGACAACAGAAGGAAACTGCATTAGTTTAGGGTTCATGCCCCACTGAGCCCTACAACATTGCAAATTTGCTGAATATAGTTGGATAGATTTAAGTCCTCCATTGCCCTCTTCTTTCACTTGTAGCCATAAGTCACAGAGCATTTGGTGTGCATGCTGGCCAACAACATGAAAACAACAGAAAAACAGAGTATTACTTATAAACAAAAATTAACAGAAAAAAAATCCAAAACACCAGGATTCCAATTTAGCAAATTGGGTTTTTTAGCTATTAGAGCTCCTTAACAAAACTGCAGACTGGAACTAGCAGCTAATTGAATCCTAAAAGCTGAACAAAACCCCAAACCTCATGGCTTTGGATTTTCATAATATGTCCCATTATGAATTTTTATCTGACTTTTTCCCCTCACAAACAGGGGCCCATAAACTAACCTGTTTAATTCTTCAGCAAACACTACATCTTCAGAAAAAACCCACAGCCTTTCCATAGAAACACACCAGCTTTTGGAGGAAAATGACAATTGCCAAAAGGAAGTGAAATTTGAGCCTTCTCTCAGACTCTGCAGACACACAAGAGCACGTCATTATTCTGCTGATAGAGCATCAGGTAGGATTACTGAAGGAAATATCACTAGTTGCCCTTTGGGCAGTCTTTCTATATTTGATGGGCTAGAACTTTGTCACAGGATAATGCTTATCTGCCGCCTTGCCCCTTTAAATTGAATTAAATTAAATTTGATTGGAATTTTCCTACTTACCCTCTGTAGAAATAAAGTGATGCAAAAAACCCCAGCTGGAGGTGAATTGTTTGTCCTTCTAAAAACTCCCAATGTAACTGACAGTCAAGGTACCTGGAAAGGAAATCATTCCTGTTTTTTTTTTTTTTTTTCCTGAACATTCTTTTTTCAGAATTAAAAAGGATACATGGATGATTTATTTCCTCATAACAGAGAAGGCAGTGACTTCAGTTTTGTATGTACACAATGATCCAAGTGTTGTTTGATGGAGAGCAGTTACTGCAAAGGCATCACTGCAGGAACTCCCAGGTGCTGGAAGCTCAGGGCACACTACAAGGAAAGGTTTTTGGGGGTCACACTCTGGTCAATGAGCTGTGGTAGGGAATACACAACTGTGGGAGTAATGTGAGGTGTTTTAACATCCTATTTATTGCTTAACAATTTACCTGTTTAGAAGGTGAATGCCTTTCCCCCCAAGTGATCGTTTTATCATTTAATTAGTTTATAATACATTGAGTCAAAGCCAGTGCATGAGAAAACCCTCAGTTTCATTCACCTGCAGTTCAGGCACTCAAAACCCATTTTACCAAACAATTCCAAAACCTGATGGTCTGTCAGAAAACAGGCATTAGTACTAGAGAAGAGTGTATTACAAACCTCTCCTCTCCTTGACCTTTAACTTATTTAACTCTCCATCACATAGATTATCCCGTCCCGTGGCAGACCGTGGTCACACACTGTTTCTGTTCCTGGATGTAACATGAACTGTGTCCCCATGAGTCTGAGGAGTCACAGTGATACCAGATGGCCTCCTGTCTACACTCTAACTCTACCCATGTCCTTCTGACTTTAGACAGAAGATTCACTGAAGTTGTTTTCTATCACATTGAGTGTATTTTTCAAATGTCAAGCTCCACAAACTGAAATTCCTGCAGACAGAGAAAAATTCTTCTCTCTATTCCTGAGAGAAGGTCCCTATTGCATGGAAAGTTATACATGAAATTCTCAAAATCAGTTAAAATTCCACATGGAAAGCAAAGTGCAAAACTGAAATAGATCTTTTTTTCTCAGTGCAAGTAAAGCATTTAACATGGTAGTGCAGAGGAGAGAGTATTACTCCTGTGCTATCTTGAAGATTTTTTTTTTGAAGACTACAGATTTACTGGCAAATTCATATGATGATGATGATGATGACTATTGTCAACAGCTACTCAGAGTTAACCCCTATACATCTAAACAAATAGAGCTTCACTTCATGCCTTGCATAATTAACTTTATGCTTTTGACAGACATAAAAAACCATGGTCTCTAGCAAATCTGCATCTAGTTCTGGTTTATGGAATCCAGGTTCCCTTTGGGTCAGAACTGTGGTGCCCTTATAGAAAATTGTAGGATGAGCATAACAGAAAGCCTTTAAAGGTGTCAGGTGTTCCTATAAGGACATCTTTCCAATCTGAGCAACCATGACTCCCTAAATGAAGAAAAAGACTTTCTCAGAAGCCTTGTCACTTTAAATGTCCCTGGTAACACTGCTGATCTGAAGGTACACATAAACCTAAGAGCCTGAAGCCAAAATCTTTACTGTGTGTTAATTATCATCATTATCCAACTCTGCTGCACAGAAAATACAGCTCATGTTGCTTAAAATCCTCTCATTCTGTGGGAAAGAGCAAATCTTAAATTCACAGTGATATAATGTAAGAGATGGGCTTCTGAAAAGGAATGGTGAAGGCCCTGCAGTATCGCCTCTGGTCAACGTTGATTTTTATCCCTTGATTTGGCATTTAAAAATCAATATTCCATAACAGTTATTGTCTAGATTTTTAATGCATCCAGGCTGAAAACACTTGCTGAGAGCTGAGGGATTTTACACTGTTTCAGACACCCTGGGAAAAGAAATCCTGTATTCCAGTTATTGTCTGGTATTTGAGTTCCGTGTTGGCAAACTGGTCCCTGCATGTCTTTGAGGCATATGGAAATTGATGATGAAAGTGTCTAGTATAACTACAAGTATAATTTTGATGAAAACTGGAGCAGTGGACTGTGAGAAACTGCTATATCAGTGTCATCAAACTCTGCTTGAAAAATAATGAAACAGAAATACCACCAGGACACATGCAATGCAGTGCAAAGACTGTGAAACCAGCAAGCAAATACAAGAATTAAGGAAACCTAGGAGAAATTATTTTAATTTTTATTTTTGAAAATAACAAAATACATGCCCAAAATACAATACAACTTTCCTGTTCAAATTCACTTGACAGAGACAGTGACATAATGTCTCCTCCAAATTGTTCAAGCCCAAAATCTTGGCACGAGCTGTTCCAATAGGATATCATGTTCAGCCCTGGCACTCTTGCCTGTCTACCCACAAGCACATGCAGAATAGGAACGGCACCGTGGCCAATGCAAATCCTAGTTATAGCTTGAGTCCCTTGGGGCAACAGAAAAACACCAAAATAGAAAACATATTACGGTTTTAAAGCAATAATATTACTGAGGGGAATAAAACAAATGTAACCTCAGAAGTAAGATGACATTTATTGCCTAAAAGTTAACAATTTCTGAAGCTGTAAAAGTATAAATAAGGCCTGAAGATGGCAGTGAAAAGATCCTGATATTGCTTTATTCATACATTTTGAATGAAAACAAAACAAACTTACATAGAAATCTGAGAGCAAGAGGACAAAGAAAGAAGGTATTGTAATTTTTGTATATTATATGTATGTTTTGTTTACTGATGTTTGCCTACATCAGTAAACACACTCAAATTACTGGAAAAAAATTCTATTTCGTTTTACCCATGTTTTGAGATAGAAAAATGTGCATGTATGCCCAAGAAAGGGATATAAGCATGCACATTCATAGACTTGCCAGAAAATCTGTACAAAAAGATCACAGGGAGACAGAGACAGCTGGAAAAATTGGAGCAGGGGCTCTGATTTTCATGCCAGTGTTACACCTAATGCAAAGGGAATGCAGATTATGGACTGCAAGCTATATGTTATTCCTTCTGACACATCACAGTGTGCTTGGAGAGCTGAGCAAAGACTGGGAAGTAACAAGAAAAAACCCCAACAACCAAACACAAAAATCCCTAAAAAACCACACCAATAAACAACAAAATGAAACAAAACACATGGAAATTATAGAAACAGTGTTATTATAAATTAAAATATTTATCTCTCATACTTATTACAGTCATCAACATTTTCATGTACAAAAGACAATGTGAAGATCAAGCATGGGACACCAAGAACAAGTTTTATAACTCAAAAATTTAACGAAACTGTACCTTCAATCTCACCATGACACATGCATGGCAGAAACCATAAAATGGAAAATGACCAGACACAAACATCACTTGAATGTCCTATATCATGTTTTGAAAGAATTGTAATGAGATGTTTCTGCACATGGATTTATTCAGATTAACTATCAATAAGCCTAATTAGAAAGCTGTGCTAACAAATATCTAGACAATTCCTTTCTATTAGGGAATATATAGATAGGAGGCTTAGTAGAAAAATGGTAAGTGGAATCCTGGGAGGACTTTCTGGTTGTTCATTCAGGTTTCTAAACTAATATAGGTATGGATTTTGATATCTTTTCCCATGAGGTGACCTCAAAACCTTTGTACCAAAAAGTCATTTTCTCTGTTGGTTAACCCAAACTATGCAGTTGAGGAGCCTCCTTTCAGTGTTTCTTTTCTCCCCCAGACCTACTGATCACAATTCCATCTTTTGTGGTGTTATTACTGCAATTCAAAAGTGCAATCATACTCAGAAAGCTGCCTTCTCAAAGAAAACCAGTTTATAAACTCAGTTATTAAGTCTCAATTAGAATTTAACCAGGGTACCTTTGTGTGCCCTCGGGGAGGGTTCCTGTGGATTCCTCCAGTGCATTCACACTGGCACACAGCACAGCCTTTGGCAGTAGCTGGGAGAGGCTGAGAGAAGCCGAGGGTCTGTTTGTACCAACCTCGTTGTCACAGTGACCCATCCACTGAGATGTCTCACCTCAGGAAAGGAGAAGTGAAAAGGAAAATATTAAACCCACAAACATGGCAATGCAGAAGACAAAGGAAGAAGTAGGGGTTCAGTTCCAACTTTCCACAAGCCCGGTGATATACCCAGTATAGGGCCAAGCCTACAGAACCCTTCAGCTTTTAAAACAAATCCAGACACGAAACTTTTCCAGATCAGCTTGTGTCTCTATCCACAAGCAAGACAAGATAATAATCTGACAGTGATTTTTTTTCCCATTTAGAACAAACTTGGTCTTAAGAAGGTCAAATCTAGAATAAGCCTGGACAAATGTATATTTAAGCTTCTCCCCAAGCTTCAGACTAAGGGCTACACTTTATGTTGTTGGGTCAGGGAGAAGAAGATGCAGGATCACATTCATCCCACTGAAATCCTTGGCTTCACTTCTAGTTAAATTGATAAAATTGAAAAGAGCACACATTCTGCCCTGCCTTGAGATCAAACTCCTATTTTTGAGATTACACATTAGCTGTGGATATAAAAAACTTTTAAGTATACATGATTTTTTAGCTAGCTGTTTCATATGCAAAAACTATTAAACCATACTATTTTATTCACTGCTGTTGGCTTCTTTCTATTCTTTCAAGTTTGTCCTGTCATAAAGCCCTCTGTAAGCTTAAGAAGAAAATTTCCCACATATGGGAGTTCTACAAAGGGTAAATTACTTCTCCATATCTGGGGGTCTCTATCAAAATGAATAGTGTGAGCCAATGAACAGTAAGGGAAGAGATCACTGCTGTCAGCCCACGCTTTGATTCCTTCAGTCCAGAATCCACCTGCACACACTTCTGTTACTTTGAAGCCTTCCCTTATTTTCTGATGGATTTTCATTAGTGTCCTCTTTTCCACGGATTTGTCGGGTCTGAATGCCGCAGTTACCCACGTTCAATACTGCCAAATTAACAGAGCAAAAATCAATGATTAAAGCCCACCAGCCACCAGATTGCCATAGTCTGCAAGCTGCTTAATTTCCATTTCTTCAAATACTTCGTTCTGGTTACATTGTTGTAAGAGTCCCTGTGCTGTAATTTTATATCTATTTCAGAGTGTGTGTAGGTACAGCAGAAAAGCCCTGTGGCATTGCCTCTCGGTGAGCTCTGGTCACCCAGAGATGAGTGTTACCCCAGCTGTGCACCCACAGGGAGCTCCTCCAACATCTGATATATAGCCTTCAATTCCAGGTCTCAGAGCCTCTGACAGAAGACAACTCCAAGGTTTTGGGCTCTGGGCCCTTGCACATGTTGTAATCAAAATTTTATTTCTTTGTGTGACTCACAGGAAAAAGAACCAGGCTGTCAGGATTTTAGAAGTCTGAGTTTAAAAATGGAAATAACAGGAAAATATGCTCCTAAACTGTCCAAGAACTGATCCAATTGCCACTGTCTTAAAATACAACTGGCCACACCAGTACTGATTTCTTACTATTGTTTTGTACTTCCCTAAGAGGAGTGACAGGATGAGAGTCATCAGATGAGGTATTTTATCTGACTTATCAAATGGCAGTGTTTATAATGTAGCTACAGAACCAGAGAAGTTAGAAGGACTCAAAAGATGCTGTTGAGTAGGTACACTCTCAATAGGCTACAATTTCTCTTTCAAACACAGGCTTCTGGCAGAGCCAAAGGCTCCTTCCAGGCCTAGCACAGCACACTTTTGTCAGTTCTCCTCAGTGGGACTGAAGCAGGGCTTTGAGAAAGATGGATTTGATTCCTGCCTAGTGCCTGAAAAGCATCCCTTTCAGCACCAGCATCATCCCTCTGCAAATCAGAGCTCAATATTAGGTTTCTTTCTTCCCACTAAATCTCACTCTTTTTAGAGACAATTTGGGATTTGCAAGGAATGCAGGATCCATTTCCTTTCAGATTCTAAATAAATATTTAGAAGTCAAACTTGCTGCTCCAAAAGAGGTATGAGTTTTGTTGTTAGCTTAAACAGAAGTGAGAGAAAGTTGCAGACTTACAAACCTGCACCTATCAGACATTTTTCCTTTCTTTGGGCTTGGATTTTGAGTCCAAAAAAATCCTTTCAAAAGCAAACCCAAATGTAATGTACTTGGAATTCTCCCTAGCAGTGACAAGAGCAAAGGTGTCACTGTTGCCACTGTGCAACATAAGATGTTGATAATGGTGTCATCCAAGCTGCACAAATCTATCCAGATTCTCTTTCAAACAGTAGCTGGTGCTAAATCCAAAGTTCCTATTTGTGAGTTAGAGACAGACTCCACCGGTGCTCAGTGATTTATGCTGCCTGCTCCAGAAGCCATGCAGCTTCAGGATGTTTTTTTTTCAGTTAAGCTCACACAGCAGTTTGCAAGTCTCATCCAAGAGATATCAAGGGAATCCCAGCCAGCAGCTCATCCACACACAGCCTCCTTTAGCGAAGCCAGGATTTGCATTTCCTATTCCAAGACAATTGTGAAGTAATGGACCCAGACATATTTTATTAACAAAAGTTTCCACATCCAATAATCCACTTGTCACTAGGCTTAATTTTGTCTCTCACAGCATTTATTTGGTACAGAAGGCTGATAGATGCTTCATTTTAAATAGCTACACTGAAAATGAATATTAGAAAATCTTGTGTTGTATTTTACCTGTCAGAGGTCATCAGAAGCTGTATTTCAAGAAAACTGAAGGCATTAGATGTAGTTTGCCCAGTAGATTAATACTGAGCTGTGAACTTTCATCCTCTGCAGCAAGATTTCCATCCAACTGACACAGAACTGACATGCAGTAACACTTACAACCAGGGGGATCCAATTTAGACAGAGTTCAAATGGTTTCAAGCTACTCATAGGTCACAGAGGTAAAGTATGCATAAGAGAGCTGGCTTTAATCAGAAGACTTTCAGTAATGTCACACCAGAAGTGATAGGCCACATTGAAAATGAGCTGAATGTTAGGCTGAAGAGTTAAATTACCAACTATATTTAAATATTCCAAATATATTATTTAACACACTTTCACAAGCCCAAACACTTTGTGGGTTTTTTTTTTTTTCAAAAGAATACAAAAAGACATAGACTTTTACATGAGCATAACAAAACCTTTCCTATGTAACATCATATTTATGATATTTTATCTTCGGAAGCTTTTGGGGAAGAAATGTGATCCAAACCTAAAACAAAACAGCTTCATTGTGGGTGACAACTCAGAAATAATTTAATAAAACCTCCACATTTCCTCCGTAATGGTGCATTAGAACATAGGAAAATTGAGAGGGACAGGCAGGATTATAGTAAGAGAGAGGATTTAGGAAAGTACATTTTTAATGCAGTTATCAAATGCTGACCTACTTGTGGAACAAGCAGGTGGAATCTCTGTTAAACATTTCATACCAAAGAACAATGTGAAAATGAGAGAACTCAATGAAAGACATGTCATTGAAAGACCATGTGTTATTCTCTTGAGGCTTTTAAAGGTTACATTCCACCCAGAAACCCCTGAATCTGTCAGGTGTCCTTATTTCAAGTTTCCCTGATCAGTTTGACTGCATCCAAATCAGCCCTGTGCCCTCCTTTCCAGGCAGACAGGCTGAGGGCTTTGTCTCCATCCCATTAGGTATAACAGGGAGTAAAGTGGGAGACAGCTTGGTAATACAGCAGAGAACATCACACCTTCTGCACAGCCATTCCTACTGGTTTGCATTCTGCTGAAGAACTGCATCTCAGCACAAACACAACAACAATTACTGAACAAAGCCTACCAGACTTTGTTGAGGTTCTGAAGGTTTTCACTGAGTTTTGTTAGGAAAAGGATTAAATTCCTTTACTGCTGTGCTATCTACCATATTCTCTCTTCAGAATTTCAAGTCAGTGCCAGGAAGAGAAGGGGGAACTTGAAGTCTGTCAGTAGAAATACAGTGCTGGATCTCATGTCACATTACAGCAAACACACCTCAGCTCAGATCAGCAAAGCAAAGCAAGGAATGTGGCAGAATGGGATCCAGGATTTTCTTACTGAATACTCACCCAGAAGCAGCACCACAACCAACAAGGCTACACCTTTGTAACCAATTAATTTCACTGCATCTTGCACTGATGATTTAAAGTCTGTAAGCAGGAAAGAAAACATAAGGAATTCAAACCAATTGTTTCCTTGAACAGCATAAATTAGGGCTTGTTGAGTTCCTTACTATTAGAAACCAGATTCTTATCAGTACCTGGATTGTTTCTTTACCTCTCTCTCAGGTAGTTCAGAGTTCTCTTTACAGAACTCTAAGATGTGTGATACATGCATAACTTTAATCATTGGACTAACTAAAGTGTCTCATCTCTGTTAGCAAAATAAGTATTAAAATTTCTTCCCCGAACTAGCAAGCTTTTAAAGACCAATCTATCACGTCTCTCTAAGTCCATGTCCATTTTTATTCCTTATACTGAATGAACATCTGGTTTATCACAGTCAGAAAATCACTTGTTTTACAAATCTGAGTCTTTCATTTGTTGTGCTCACTCACCTGCCAGACTAGTTTCAAAAAATTATTCATTGGGTCTAATCACACAGTTCAATCTCCTATACATCCTCAACTCTGTAGGAGAAAATAGCTTCACTATGTGAATAGTCCACAGAAACCAAGTATTATGAGAAACTTTTCTTCCAGTTTAACAGGTCATGTAATTCTTGAATTATGAAAAAATGTGATTTTTCTTATTTGTCATTGGCACCTTAACAAAGTAAGATTCTAAAACAACAAGAACTAGCACATGTCCCATCACTCCAAATCCTCCACATAACCCGTTCAGCCCTTCCTTTATTCACCCTGTGTAACTCTGAAGCCTTTAATTATCCGTGTTTCACTTTCCATGTGTAATTTTACAATTCTAAGTAGATGGACATATGAGCACAGGGACAGCACCTAAGAAAAACTGCAGCATACTCCTGTCATCAAAACTTTCTGCAATGAAGTGAGATTCAACTTTCCTTCTTCATTTTTGCTGAAGAAACATACTATGGTGTACTTGGCCTTTTAACACATCCTGATGACTCATGGCATTTAAAATTGAGTTAAATATTTTTCTTGGCACAGCTGTATATGTTTTATTTCATAATTTTACCAAGATTTCTCCTATACCCTTCCAGCTATTACTGTTTTCCTTTCATGTTTTTAATTTTTACTTTCTGTGGTTCCGTAGAAGAGAAGTTGCTGAATGATCTCTAAGCTGATGGTTAGAAACCATCTCTTTATTCCACCCCATAGTCACCTAGAACCTTGGATAGACCTTAACAAACCCATTTTTTTGGACATCTTTTCAGCTCATCTGTAAGGGAGCAAGCACTTCTGTGAAGGCTGACCTAAAATTGCAGAATGAACTGCCTTAGGAAAAGGATCATCTCAAATCTTCCCCACCATCTGCAACTTGTTTTAAATTTAACATCAAAAATGAATCCATACGTACATTAAACACAAACAAAACCAGAACACCCCAAATCAAGCATAAAGAGAATGAATAACAAACCCTACCACCCCCAACCCCCCAAAAACCAGCCTACAGAGCAGATAACTCCATCTTAAAAAATAAAACACCTCCAACTGCTACTGAAGAGGTGTTAGAACCAGAACATAAGAGCCCTTCTGCAGGCCTTTCTTGAGTGCCTTTTAAGGAGCCAAGCACAGCACAGCACAGAGCAGTAATTCTGCTGTAGAAATAAAGATGGCAGAATAAAAACAACTATGCCTCAACATCAACATGTTATCCAAGCCCTGCTCACAGGCTTCTCTTCACGCTGCTTTTCGTACATTGTCTTCCCAGGCTCTACTCAGAGCTCACTCTACTCACCCAAATGAATTACCCAGTTATGGCATGTCAGCTCAGAAGTCCTCATAAGAACAATGTTTTCCTTATTGAATTAAAAAAGCTTACACGATACCCATTAAACTGATGCTGGATAGTGATGCTATAGGAGATGAGGTATTTCATGTTTTACAGATGGTTAGCATCAAAATCTCTCTGTAAAAATAGTGGCAATTACAGCAGTGAAGCCAGCTCCACCGTGTGTCTGCACACACCTCAGAGAAAAATCAGCAGAGGGTGTTTATTGTAGTCCTAAATGTGATTTATCTGTTGACTCATCAGCATTCATATGTCTAAAGCCTCCAAACCATTACACTGTCCCACAAGACGCATATCCAAAAACATCCTTAACAGCCTCCATTTCCAGAATGTGTGGACTTGAACATTCTGCTTAGCTGGCTCAAAGAGCTCAAAAAGTTGATTGCCTGGGAAAGGAGCTACAAGGGTTAACCTGTGGGCTACCTCAAAACACATTCATGTTCTTTTGCAATAAAACACCAAACTTAATGACCATCAAATAATGGTTGTATGATCTGAGATCTGGAAAACCTAGACGCATTCAATTGCTTTCTCTGATTAAGTCTGTACTTATTTGGCATTACCAGAGATATCTCAATCCCTAAATAATTAACCTACAACCAATACGTATGAAATTGCCTCACTAAGCTCACTATCCAGGACTGTTTGCTGTTAAATTAGTAGAATAAATAATTTACACCAAAAAAGTGTGCACAGGATAGTGCCAATAAACCTGGGGGAACTTGTTCATTATTTCCAGGAAAATTGGATGAAACACAATTCCCCAAGTACAAGCCATTCTGTAGAGTAAAAGGTGTATTAGTATTATTGCAGCATGTAGGGAACAAACGAAGCCTCCTGACCACTCTCTTCAGAGTGTGCTGTGTTCATTAGCCTTTCCTCCAGAGCTGTGCAGAAATACTTGCAGCACACTTATCTAAGAGAACATAAGAGACTGAAAGTTTGCACACAAAGTATATTTTTGTGGGGAAAAAAAATCATAAAAATATTGTAGTTTTATCATCACTCACTTCTGAGTAAGCAAGGACCTAAAAACCAGTATTTAACACTGAAATGACAGTTGTGTATCATTTGGAAAATCCGCAAATCATTTTTTCCAGTGGCAAAAGTCACTGTTGCTCACTCCAAATGCTCAAGAAAAGTGCCATGTAAATTTGTAATTTGCAGGATTTTTATCATTTTAAGATCACTACAAAATGAAGTGTTGACAAAAGTTATGTCTTGCCAAAACTCATCTCTGCATGGTTACTCCACAGACCTTGCTCCAGCACATCATGAATCAGTCAGCATCTTTTCACTAATGTCCCTGGGAGCTGAAGCAGGCCCTGCTGGCTAAGAAAAACAATCCTGACTCTTTGTTGAAACTCCAAAAATAGTTTAGAAACAGCTATTCAAAAGGCACATTCAGAATTCACAACTAAAAACTGACATTTAGAAATAAATAAATAAAATTCACTGAGAACGGTTTGGCACAGAAACTGGTGCTGGGGCCAAAACAAAGTTCATGACTCATGTGAGCCCATCTCCCATTAGATTCTGCAAGCTCCTGTACTCAAATGGTCTGTAGTGCTGGAAGGGAGTGGCTTTCCCTGCCCAGTGGGACAGGAGGAAGAGGTTGCCCCTGCCCACTGTGGCTTTTACACAGAAGCACAGCTTCCCTGCCCACCCTGGATCAGCCCTGACCTGAGGAACAACCTCCAAGCCCTGTTTGCCCTTCCAGATGTGTTTTCCTTACAGGGATAGTCCTCAAGCTCATGCTCTCTCTGCAAGCCAGGGACAGAGCTACAGACACATTTTCCTCACCCAGAGTCCCTGGCTGAATCCAGCCCCTTGTCTGAGCTGGAATCAAATGCCAAGTCTCAGCCTCATTTGTGGTGGTTTGTTGTTTTTTTTGTTATTTGATAGCAAGTATCCTGGGACATGTTTTTTGACCTCGCTCTGTATTCATGCTGAAAACAAACAATCTCTTTATAAAACCCCAAACATTTCTCCTTAGATTATGAATCATGTAGTTGCATGACCTGTGTCCCAATGCTTCCTGCAATCTGTCTTATTTAATACTGAAAGAAATCATAGATATGAATGCCAGTTTGTATGTTCTTCTAGAAAACAATACCGGGAATACTGATTTCACTCATCTTTATCCCAAAAGAACAACAACAACAAAATATCCAACAAAAAACATATTAGTCCTGTGGAGTAAAAGGTGTCTCAGTGTCATTGTTGCATGCAAGGATCAGATAAGCATTTGGGTTGTGCTGTCTCTGAAGACAGCTTTATCCAAATAAAGCATAGTGCATTTTATCATTCTGTAATGGAAAAGACCTGTCACTCTTTGAATATCATCATATGGTCGGTGGCCGGCAGATAATGGACTGTTAAGTGTCAAGGTGACTGGCTTTGAATGTGCACAAAACTAAAAATTATAGACCTGTCATTCCACAGGCAGGCCACAATTAGCTGTCTATGCAACTTGAAATTCCCATTTTGCCAGCTGAATAATCAAGTGGGTACAATTTCTCAATATGGATGTGTTTTTAGGCTCTTCGCACTTAGAATTTCATCTTTTTTATAAGGTTTTTCAAATAACTGCACAGTGCATTTAGGTAGAGGAGTTGAGGAGTGAACTGCACAGTTATCTCCTCCCCCAACACACACACAAAAACACTCACTAATATTTTACAATCAACACTTTTTATATTCATTTCCTCTCGCTATGCTCTACCCTATATTGTTTCTGCCAGAGATGTGGTGCTAAGGAACACAAGCAACACAAAATTCACAGTTTCACACTTCCTAGCTGGTTCTTTCTATTAGCAGCATAATATTCTTTTTCCTCATTTTGCTCTCAGTCCACCCTGATATGAGTTAATAATGCAACCTGACTTAGAAATAAAATGTTTTCAATGGCCAGCTTTCCTTTCCAGAAAGGAAAATTATTTTCTTTTGGGAGAATTCTTTTCTATATCACTTTTTCTCTATCACTAACAAACGTTTAAGGTGGTTTTGGCAAAGATAAAGTACAGTGATATATCCAGAGTGACTCTTACTTTCTGCTAGGAAACTAAAGAAGTAATGTAAACAGAAGTATGGAGAATCCCAGGACATACATTAATGTATGTGCTGTAGCCCTTTTTGTCCTGGACAAATAGCAAGCATTTGATGTCTAGCAGGCCATTTTGCACTTGAGAGAGAAATTGCTTAACATTGTGCCTGAACATAAAAATAAATAAGGCTAAATTCTGGGTTTATAAACAATGTAACATCAGGACAATTGCTGCTTCAATGCCTCTTTGATATGAAGTCCTTTCTAAAGAAATCTTATTGCAAATATTTTGCTTTGAGTTTTTGGGTTTTTTTTTTCTTTTTTAGCTCAGTCAAAGCCACTTGGAATAACAGAAATACATCTGGGATCATCACTGGACATTGAATCCAGCTGCAATATGAGGCCTTCCATTTTTATAATGCTCCATGTATCAATAAAGCCTTTGCATGCAAGCCTGTGAGGTACAGGGGTACTTTGATTATCTTAACAGTGCTGCTGATCACCCAAGTCTATGGCTGAGTCTGAAATTAAATGACATATGGGCTGAAGGGATGACTGCCTGAAGTGACAAGGGCTTGAGGAAGCCCTGGGCTTCCCTCAGACCCACACTCATTTCCTTTCTCCCAGCTCAATTTACTCTTCCTTCATTTGCCCCTTTAAGTTCCCCTCATTCTTTTTTGATGATGACTTTCAACAGCAGTTATTTGAAAAGTATAATTTACAGCAAGTCACAAAAATAGCTGTATGTACAAGGCTGAGGACGTGGCAAATTACAGTAAGAGAGCAAGAATGAGAGGCTGAGGGGAGCAGAGGGGAAAGTTCTTAAATTCACACTGCAGAACTACATGGTTAGCCTGAATTTGCTCTCTGCTTTTTCTCCTCTCTCCCTCTAGAAATAGAGGGTTAGGCCATTAGAGAATTCAATTGGTTCCAGATGGACCCTTAACCCAGTTCTTCTAATAAAAACATTTTCCTGTTAAACAACCTGTGTCACATGGAATAGATGAAATTCATTTTTAGTATGCTGCCACTGAAGCCTGGAAAGACAAACCTAAAGCATGAGGATCTTTATCTCCAATATAAAAGGGTAATGCAACAATGATTTATCTCACAATTAGGCAGTGGCAATTAAAAAGTAATACTAGAAAAGACACATAACACAAGCTTCTAAGAAAAGTTATAAAAAAAATTTGCTGCCTTTTTCAAAAGCAGAGGTCCATTTTTAACTTTTCTATTATATTTGTTAGAAAAATCAAAATATAACAGTATGACTTCTAAATCATATTTTTTGTGAGCTACTTCCACTGTTAAAAACTTTTGTTTCATTTTACTTCTGTTTTTTAATACATAAATCAGAGAGCCAGCTTTCCTTGTATAGAAATCACTGACAAAAAGCTTCCAGTTGTCTCATCAGACCATGGTCAATCCTTTTCACACATTTTTTACTGTGAACACGACTTTTACTGTTCTAGATTAACATTTAAGGTACCTGGAAAATAAAAAGGGACTGTGAATTTGCTTTTGGCAGCAGGTTGCTTAAGTAGCTCCCATCCTCCTTCCTTGCAGCCTTCGTTCGGCTCCACGTGCCAACCAGTGTTTTGGCTGGCACAGTCGTTTGTGTTGCCATGCAGTCAGCATATATTTCATCTTTTACCAGCTGGATCTATTCCTTGATCAAGTTCACTGTACTGCTGTGCAAACAGTTGTGGCAGCAAATGCAAGAGCTGGGAAAAATCTGCCAGGAGGAGGGAGATGCCCGAAACTGCCTAAGCTGTGGCTGCTAGTGAATAAATGTTCTCAGTGCCACAGCCTGTGTAGGCTGTCTGTCTATCCCAGTTCCTTAGAGAGCTTCTATTTGGTTCCAGTTGCTTTCAAATATATTTTATTCACACATCACCTTTGCAAAAAGTACTGCAATTCCCAATTCACAGCTGTGGAACTGAACTGCAATGACTATTTCAAAAATATCTTTCAGACAGACCTTAATTGTGAGTGCCTACAATGCTTTCTGAATGAGCTTTTAATTGACCTAGATGCTTTTGAAATTATTTCCTTAAAAAAGCAAGAAAGACATGTTTTCTAGGCTAGCATCCTAACCAGCAAGCTGTCCTGGCACCCTTGCTTTGTGTGTTTCCTTCCATTTTCCCACCAGAGATGACTGCGATATAATTTATTACGATCATGAAACTGATTATGCATTCTGAAGTCAGCAGATTTACCTTAAAATAACACAGTGCCTCAGTGAAAACCATTACATGTTCACAGTGGAATCTGTCTGGGCAAATGAAAAAAAAATAAAATGCAACTTGCCTCAGATTCCATCCACCCTCCCCCAACACCCACACACACTCTCACTCTGTTTTATTCTGTTACTATTTTTGTCCATTCTGGAAATTTAAAATTTTCCAGAGTTGGGGTTAGTGGATGTTTCATGTTTCTGTGGGGACCTGTGCTCAGAGAGGTTCATTGTCTGTTTGATCCTTACAGAGCTTTGGTTTGGGAGAAGGGAAGAGCTTTGGCACTGCAACTGGGAGCATTTCTGCCATCTCAGGCTATGCAAACAGCCTGCATGCTTTGCTAGATGCTAGCAGAGGTCTGAAAGAAAATGTTAAAAAATCACACATTCACATTTCTCTTTCTAATGTCTCTTCACTTCAGAGGCTGCTCTGTTGCCAGACCATCCACAGAAGGCTGAAATCACTCTCCATTAAACTGGCCTTTGGTTAGACCAGTCATACACACACGTGCTGCCTTGTAAAAATACTTATTTTCAGCAAACAGTGCTTTCCTATGGAAGTTTATTAGCCTTGAGATAAGGAAAGCCTTACATCTCTGTAATTCCTGATGAGAGCATATGAAAACATCTTGGAACATCAGTTATATGGAAAGTTAGGAAAAGGGTAAAACAGGGTAAGTGGCAAAATGAAGACAAGGCATTTGCACAAAGGGGTGGATTTTTGAATGCAGAATGGTCAAGATCCTCCCCCCACCTCTGTGCTTTTATTTCTTCAATTAACACTGCTGCTGCAGCTCTGTTAGTGATCCCTTTTCCTGTTTGCTCTGGTAGGCTTTTCAGGCTGGAAGGGGCAATACTGTGATGCAAGGCATTCGCCAGAGCGACTGCTGCTCTTCTCAGTGCAACCTCAGGGAAAAGAATCGCACCAGCACCCCCCGCCGCTGTCCGAGGTGATGTGTGTGAGATGCAACTCCTCCAGCACTGGATTTCACGTACAACCCGACGAGAGTTGAGAAGTTACCATGACACCAAATCACCCTGCCCTCCATTTCACTGCGGGGTATTTACATCTCCCTTCGAGGTGAAAACGGTGAAGAGACACATACAGCATTAAATAAGGCCGGACCTCTCCCTGCTCCCCCCGGAGTACAGCCACCGGCTACACCGGAGCAGGGACAAGCCCTTTACCTGCACCAAGGCCCCACAACTTTGAACCAAGGCAAAGGACTGCGGCTGCTCTGCACACCTGAGGGGCAAACTCCGGGCAGGTGAACTCTCAAAGCAGTAATGCTGTTAAGACATTCAGCTGTTGAACGAGATACTGGCAAGAGATCTTGCATAATTTCTGAGAACAAGAAAATACTTGCTAAAAACTACCACATTATTAAGTTCTGCAGCTATTTCACCTCAAAAGCCTTAGGTCTCTCAAAAGCCCACTGCTGAAGGAACGCGGTTTTCTTTCCTGAAGAAGAGCGTACATTTAGGCTCTACATTAAATCTAAATAATACAGCGACTTCACGCATCAAGTTAATATTACAAACGGGGGCAGCGCGATGCATACCAAGCAGCGAGGCTGCCCACCAACCCTCGTATAACGCCGGTGGCTTCCAGCGTGGGAAACGCACCCCGCTCCTTCCAGAAGGGGAGCTCGGGAGGGGCCACGGCGGGGCTGCCCCGGGCTCTGCGGTGACAGCCCCGACACGGTGATAGCCCCGGCACGGTGGCAGC
>JANPWX010000473.1:441676-507637 GCA_024734555.1 Trochalopteron elliotii | reverse complement strand
ATCATGGAGGTGCTTTGTTATACCCGGGCTCTGCGGTGACAGCCCCGCTGGCCGGGGCCGCCCCTCGCCGCGGGCTCGCCAAGGTCACCGCGCCGGCCGCGCGCGGGATTGGCTCCGGCGCCACGGCGTGTTATTACTGTCTGGTTTGATCGGAGCGGGGGGTGGTCTCCAATCAAACAGAGAAAAGGTCCTGGAGAAGGTAATTAAATCCTGTCAGAGGCAATTATCGGTTCCAGGGCCATGACTCTGGCACTGAATGCAGATGATCTGAAGCTCTATTCTTGTAGAAATTCAAGAGGGCTTCTGGCACGGATCAGTCAGACATAAAGGAAACAGCAGGCTTTTTGCAAACAATGCCGTGCTGTATTTTGAAGCTCTTTGCACATCTTTTTTCCACCCTGTTCTCAGAGTTTGGTTACCACTGATCAAAAATATTTCCTTCTCCCCACATTCTCATTAATTTAATAGATAAGATTTACTTACGTATTATACACGTAATGACAAGCTACATAAGAGAAATCTTGTTCTGAAACACTGCCCACTTAAAATGTCTTTCATCAAGACAAAACCGCTTTAGACAATAGAAGCATATAAAATTATTGATGTTTTACTGGAAAAACCAAAAGAAGCAGAATTGGATTAGGTATCCAGAAGGGCAATGGCTCATCTCTCAACCCTATGGATGCCAAAAGGGAATAAATAAATGACTACTTTCTACCCCAGGATAATGATGCCAACACAAGTGTATCAGAAGTGGCCCGATGTTGAAAAAGACATGCATTTCACTGGTACAAACAATACACTGTTTACATTTAGTTCCACAATGCCCAAAGTATTATTTACTCTATATTCTTTTTCTTTTACTCTGATGTGACAAACCCATCTGACAAATAAACCCCTCGTCTTTTATCAGAGATTAAAATACCAAATGAAAATTAAAAAAAAAACAAAAACAAAAAAAAAAACAACAACAAAAAAAACCTCACAGTTCTTCTTTACCAAAAGCATGGTCCCGATTTTACACAAGACCTTTTTTCACTCAAGTCTGCATCAAGTTATTATTTCAGAGCCAGATTACAAGCTCAGCTGTGACACAGTAAATCAGGATTGACACCACTAAAGTACATGGAACTACTTTAGCTTTTACGGAGAGCAGAGGCAGGGCCCCTGCCTGCACAGCCTGGGCTGCAATCACTGCCACGTCCAGGCACAGGGAAGGGAAAAAGAGCTGGGGTGTGTGACAGGGCTTGTGGGGAAGCACCTTCAAACTGCAACCGCAGGTTTTCCTGAGCAGGCTTCGCTCACTGGCAACACATTCTGTTCCAAATTATTTACAATCATCTCAAATTATTATTCACTTGATAAAAAAATATATGTTTACAAACCCTCCGTTTCTCTAGAGTTCCGATTTGCTGAAGTGACTTTGTAAACTGCTGTTTAAATACAAATATTGCTGCTGCTAAAACGTTTCCCACACTGCTGGTGTGAGTTCTCTGTTATTTCTGCAAGGGCCCTGGGGTTTTTGTCCAGTCGGTTCCCTGGCTCTCCCCGCAGAGGCCATGCTCTTGCATGGCATAATTTCATTTCATATGAATGCACACCTGGAGAGAGGGGACTATAGCTGCCGTTTAACATTTCCTCACGCAGATAAGGCATAGGCCTGGGTGAAAGAAATGAATTTAAGCTATTCTTTAACATTTCAGTCTCCTCATAGTGCAGGGAGAAGGTGTGTGTGTGTGGTGGGTCCTATAATCACTAAGAAGGCAGAGGATTATTTCCCCTCATGAGCAAGCACAGCTGAGGGAAAGATTTTTCTCCCTTGCACCATGCCTGGAGGCAGATCCTTCTCTCAGCCTGACCCACAGCTCACTCAGGTTTGTGTTCCTGAAGCATCATGGGGTCACATGAGGGTCTCCCTTTGGCCAGTGAACCCATGTTAAGAAAACTCCAGAAAGAAAACTGTACAAAGAAGCATAAAGGGAGAGACACTCCCATAAATCTAACAGAGCTAAAGCTCAAATTCCATGAGTCTTTATAAATCCATTTGAGTGCTTTCAGTTGCAGAGAGGAGGGCAATTACAATTGTAGCAGTAAAGGAACATCTAAGTCCTTATAATTCACTCATTCTTGAATTTCAGTGCAGGATTACTGACAGAAGCATTTTGGTTGGTGATAACCACCACAGTAGTTTCTGGAATTCATGGCATTTGTCAAGGGTTGAACGAAGCATGAACTTGGTTTACACAACTGTCAGCTGTCAGAGAATGACTCCTTCAGTCACTCCCAGCTTCCAGCAGGGTCTAAGTGGTGACACATTGCCTATCACCAACTAGACAGGCCTTCCCCACACAATGATCACTCAGTATTGGCACATTTTCCACATTTTCCCTGTGAACCCTTTTAGAAAAGGAAAATTTTGCTTCTGACTAATGTCTGTGAAGGAAGATAATGCTGATCCTGATTTTGAAGAATAATTTTTGAGCATAAAATGGCAAAAAAGATCACCAAATAAAGCTTTGACTTTAGAGTACTCTCTCTGTCCCAGGGCTTTGGTAACACAGACCTTCATCCACCTCACTTTAGATCCTCAGCCTTGTCAGCATAAATATGTGTGCATACTCCTGAACCATTTTATAAAGGCTTTGGAGAATTAGAAATGAACTTAAAAAATTACTGATAGCTTATACAGAACCGAACAAGATTATTGAGAGAACAAGTTGCCTTACAGGAGCTCATTTTCACTGTCATTATCACACACACTGGTATTCTCTATAAAGGCACATCAAACCCAAAAGATTGAGCTGGTTCCCTGTTCTACAACTGTCAAAGCTGACATCAGGATTCCATACATTTCCTCTGAAGCTGACACCATTCTGATTAATTTCTTGTGAAGCTGATATGATCCTGATTATGCAAATGCTTGGCTATTAGAAGATAAGCACAATGCCTTAAATTTGTACCTGTATTTTAAAACATGCTCATTCATCATTTAACTCTTTTCATATACAAATCTGTGTGTAAGAGACAGAGGCCATATTTCTGTTTTATGGGCCAGTAATTAGGAGAAATATCATTAAATGTTGTCACACCAAAATATTTCATTATTGATTCACAGACAGAGTATGGGACAAGTTCTTATTTGTACAAAAGTGAATCTTAATCATCTAAGTAAACTAGATATTTTGTTGATAATGTAAAAAGTTTCATGGGTGCTTGAAAATATTTTCAAATCTATTCTTACACTTAATAGGAAATTTGAGCAAGAATGACAACAAAACTTGAAAAAAGCAGAAAGAGTGAATATCAACTTAATTACAAATAAATACTTCCTAAGCTTTTTTTTTTTTTCAGTATTTGTTTATGTGTCATTAATATTAATACTCTTCAAAACATAAAACCAGAAAGGTCAATAAAATAGTTGATTGCAGCAACCATAAAGGGATAGATTCTTTCAGACAATCCACATTAGATACGTAAATTTCAAGGAGCCAATATCCAGTTTTCTGTGGTTTCTTTCTTCCCACATATGTCACACTTCAAATTCGTTTTGACATCTAAACAATGTTTCCTTTATTTCATTATAATTCCCTTATCTAGAGTCAAAGCTTCATGACAATTCCATACAAAGAAACATGAAAAGACTTTCTGGTAGATAGGTTCCTTATTTTAAGATTTCTTACAAAGATACATTGACAAACAATCCAGCTGCATGGGGTTTCACAGGCAATATCTAGCTCTTACCCCACTCACAAATCCCACTGTAGATCCAATTCTCTTGATAAATATTCAACCTCCTAAAAATGTCCCAAAAACACCCCAGATTATTCTTCATACCTCATTTCTGCATGTTTTTTTTTAATCTTGTGGCTGAAGCATGTGTTAATTCCCTACCATCAGCACATACATTTTTAATTTACTAAATGCAATAAAAATAATTAGTTGTCATTTTTTGTAAGATATATTCACTTATACTTTTTCAGTTTCTATATAAATGTAGTTTCATTCATAATCATATAAAAGCATTAAAACATATTTCAGGAGGGGATGCAGCCACTGCTTGCTAATGCACAGCAGCAGAATGAATTGATGCTTAACGAGGCTCCTATCACCCAATGACTGCAGGAAAACTGAAGGCTTCCCAGAAGAAAGCTGCAAAAATGAATCAGGAACACATTCTGAGACCAGTTTTTGTGGCAGACTTGAGTCTAAGGATGTCTCAGAAGGAGCCCCAGAACTGCCCAGCTGTGGTTCCCAAAAGGGATGCCCCACCTTGCATTGACTGATGAAGTTCAAGAGCCCTTTAGTCCTTTCCCTCCAACTCCCACATCCACTCCTGCAGTGCCAGAGGTGTCAGATTTGTATGATGCAAGCCCATAACCTGAGGAGAATGAGGGAATTCAGACCTACTCCTCAGTGCTTTGTAAGGAAGGCTAGAACAGGCCAGATACTCTGACCTATATTAGCACAGCAAAACTGCAGAAAAGAGGCAGAAGGCAGATGTAGAAGCAGCAGACCAGCAAAGTCATAACCAGTAAAGAAGAGCTCAAGAAAACAGTCACAAGATCTTTAAAAATCTCAGCTGGTGTATCCCCTGACTATGACACAGTTGAAAATTACATCGTTGTTCCCTCAGTGCCATGCCATCATGTTCAAAATGCAGTTTGAGACAGGTGGAAATACCATTTAATGAATCCCAAACACAGGGCAGGAAAGAACCTCCTAAATCAAAATTAATTGCCTGCTATCACAAGCCACATCATCATATAATCTGGTTTATAAATTAATCATATTGCATTTTAATAGTACCTTGGCATCGTTCTCCCATTTCTATCATCAAACAGCATTTCTAGCACCTCCCTTCTCCAAGGGTAGATATCTCCTCAGAGATTTCCAGCCCAAATATCTGCATCTAAGACCAGGTGATACACAACCTGTCCTTGTTCCAATATTTTCCCTACTCTTGAGCAGGGAAGGGGTTTTGCTTTGTCTGGTGTTCACTTCTTTAACTTGTAAAGAGTGAGCTTGCTGTCCTACAGCTTCCCTTTGCTGGGTTGAACTCACCCAGCTCTCTGAGTCTCCTCTCAGCAGAGGTGTTCTCCATCCCACTGATAATCCTTGCAGCCTTTTCCTACACCTCTTTCATTTGGAATCATATTGCTGGAGCAGGGGCATGCAATAATTTACATTACATGTAGCACATATGTGACCTTGGCAGTTTGCTGTGCCTTTTGGAAATACTTCTGCAGGTGCATCAAACTACTGGTTTTCTTCAGCAGCCCACATGACAGTGGTAGCTCCTCCTTGTCCTGTGATCTGATAATAAATTCTTCTTTTTGTTGTCATTACCAGATCTTGAAAAAGAAATCCTTATGACTAGTTTTTAAAAGCATAGCATCATGCTTTGTGGCATAACTTACTTCCCATTTCCATTATCTTCTATCATCAAATTCGTTCTTTATGAAGTCAATCTCTTAATAACAATGACTTCATAATTTAATTATCCTATACCTGCTTTTTTTCCCAGTGTTATTATAACAGTGATACAAAGGTGGCATTTAAAGAAACTTCCAATCAAAAGTTTTTACGTTTAGAACATTCTAGAATTCTTCAGCTACTTTAAATGATTTCTTTTACTTACCTCCCTTCCTTTACTGGAGCTATGTATAAATAATAATTTAAAAAATCCTTTACATGAATAATCTAATTCATCAGAGAGATGTGGCATAACTTATCTTTGGTAAATTCAGTGTGTGCTATCCAATTTTAAATCAATCTCCAGAAGTTTTTGTTTGTTTATTCTAAATATCTTCTTTACGTCCTGATTACTATTAAATCTTAAAAAACAAGAAGTTACCTAGGCAAATCTTCATCTCCATGCATTACACTTCTTACACAAAACTTTGATTCTTTGGCTTTTGGCATCATATACAATTATACTGGTCTTTAAAAAATAAAAGGGAATTTCAGGAACCATAGTTTCACATGCCCTTTTTTAAAAGACTTATTCAGGTTTTTCTTTTCCCTTCTTTCTCCCTGCCAACTTTTTATATCATGCTTTCCAAGTTTTCATTTTATTTTGGCTTTACTAAGATTATATTTTCATACTTTCTATTCTCCTCAAGAACTGTGTTGCTTCCTTGACAACCCCACCACCATCACCAACTCCAGCTGGTTTGCCAAAACTAGATTATCCTTGGTCTCTATCTCTATTACATTAAATACAAGTCCCACTTTCTCTCAGCAACTCATTTTCTTTAAAAATATAGAAAAATAATGATATACTATTGATTGACACTGATTTTTTTTCTCAAGTCTAAGACATCTTGACTTTGGTACTTGTCATGTCACACTTAGCAGACAATTTTCCTACCCACAACAGATCTCTTCTTCTGTTCATTGGCTTCTTTCCTAAGTTCCAGTGGATTTTATCCTTCATAATCCTTCAGATCATTGCCCGGATTAACACCACAAAACTGGGCCTCAAAACCTCCCTTACAAGTTTATACCCTCTGGCTCAAGATGCAAATTGCAAACATTTTTAAACCAAAAATAGAGGTTTCTGAGTTTTACAGTCCAAGTGACTCCAATGAATAGCTCTTTACTTTGATGTCTTTAAATCATTTCTTCAAAACCAGTCCTATATTTCTCTTTAATTTGAAATTAATCAAAGGATGAACCAAGCAAGAGTCTTCTCTGTGAACAGCTCCTTACTGCATACTCACTGCTTACCAGAGCATAGGATTGCCTTTTATTTCCTCTGTAGCAACTCGATAAAGAAAACCAGCATTCTCATGCTGAATTAAAATTGGGTCCTACCACCAATTTCTCAGTTTTTCACCCATTTTTATGTGGAACATTAAATCTCTGCACCACCACACAATTCTTGCACTGCTCTGTCAAACCATGTAAGAGGGCTTTTTTTCCCTGCCAACCAACACTCAGCCTGGTGGCACACAGCTCACTGCTCACAATCTTCCATCAGATCATTATTGAACTAACAGCGAGGCATTTTAGTTCCAAACCCCTTGTTTCAGCCATCCTGTTGTTTTGTGTTACTTCACACATTGATTAGCACAGGAAGTCCCCTATCACCTTAATTTCAATATTTCCTACAAGTGCACACCCTTCCAGAGCTGTGTTTCAAACCCCACTGCTGCTTGCCCACCTTGCTTTCAGACTGCAGTGCCTGGTGCCCAGTTCATGCCAGGTATGTCCAGTCATCTCACTGGTGAGGCACTGCTTAGCCCATAAACACTTCTGAAGTTGCTCACATCATCTGCCAGTTCTCTAATTGAATTAGACATTTTTCTCAATTACCTTGCCTGATTATTGTTGCCACCACCCTTATGCCTCTCCTGATTAACACTCCTAACAAGTGCCACAAGGCTACACTGAGCTAGGGGAACTGTCATAAATTCTTCTGAAGTTTCATTTTCTTTTAATGATAGATTAGTTCACTTTTCATCTCCTTAGCTTCCATTTCAGGGTAATATTATTTCACACAGTTATCAATAGTTCTTTATATGTATATTAACACACTCAGGTAAGCTGCCATAGTTGTCATAGAGACTTTCTTGATAAAATTTCCCTTTTATTAAAAGAACTTCTGTAATTGTCACTCTTCTGCTTGAAAGGCAGCAGACACTATGGCTGATAATGATTAGCTCAGAGTCTGAGCAGTGACATCAATGCAGCCAATCTCCACTCACAGCAATGGGATCAAGATTTAATTCCTGACAGCTGCAGTGAAGCATTGGAATCTACTGCAAGGTTTGGTGTTTGAAATCAAACACATTAATATGAGTTTAATTGGCATCTGGTGGATCCTAATAATTGTATAATTAAGTCCACCTTTGCAAATTCTCTAGATGTTATGGCTCCTACTTAAACAAAAGCCCTGAGTAATATCTTTTATGTACAAGAGATTTGGGAACAAACTGGATCAAATAATAGGGCACCAAAAAAAAAAAAAAACCCCAAAAAAACAAAAAAAAACCCCAAACAAATCCCGCTCCCCCCAAAAAAAACCCACCAAAAAACCAACCAAAAACAAACCCACAAAAACCCCAAAAAACCCACAACCAACCAACCAACTGAAAACAAAACAAACAAAAAAAACAACAAAAAACAACAACAACAACAAAAAATCCCAAAACATTTTTGTTCTGGACATTCCCCAATGCAGACTTTAAAACAGAATAGAATTGTTGAGAAATTTTACACCTGTTCCCTATTAGACACTAGTTTATTACTATATGATAGAAATAGCTCATTTTAAAGCACGTGTTTCTTCTTGGGAAGTAAAAGATTTATAGTTCTAGCAAAGGTTAAGGCTTAGGGTTTTTGAAGAAGTCTTCTTTTTCTGTGATGTTTCATGACCCTTTTACCTTGAAGGACCCCATCAAATGACTCAGGCTGTCAAGGGTATGTGAGAAAGTTTGATTCTTTTACAAAAATATAAAAGTAAAGACAAAAGTTAATTGCAGGCTGCGTGCCTTTCAGAAAGCTGTTTTATCTCTGGATTAAGAAAAGTCTGATACTTTGGGACCAGTGTTTCTGGAGATGAGTAAAGTTGTTAAAAGGAAGTCTCATTAGAAGGACATAGTCCTCTTGCCACTGAACATCTCAAACATAATAATATAATTGAAACCATCCAGCCTTAAGAGAGAAAATTCTGCAGTATTTACAGCTCTGCTGTGTAACAGGTGTTCATTCTCATGAACAAAATCTACACACAAGAAAGTGATGGGAAGAAACATAGTTGGCATCCCACTTTGTTTTCTTCTGATACCTCTCTATTTCTGCCTGACCCAAACAGATATCAAAAAGAAGCTGACAAAAATTAATGTAACATTTGAGAAGTAATTAAAACAAGAATTAAATTGAGGGTAATTAAATCTCTGTTGATTACTATATAGACTTTCAAAATCATACAGACTTCATCTCACCCCCTACTGATATTTACTTGGAAGTGAAATTGTTTTATAAACAATTGACTGAAACAGCAGAAAGAAGTAGAAAAGTACTTGCCCATAAATGAAATTACAGTAATACAGAAAAAAATATAGCTTTGGACTAACAGCTTTGGTCAGCTTTATATCTAATTCATATTGCAAAAATCTGAGTGAAAAGTTGCTCCCCTTGCAATACAATGAAAAATACACTCAATCCTGACCATCAGCAGAGGCTGCTTGGTAGAACACAGTGCATGTAAATGCAGGTAGGAGCAGAAACCAACTGGCAACAGTGAAAAAAATCAAAAAATCAAAACACCAAAGGGTCTGAAATGCTTGCCAAAGCCCTGGTAATACTGACTCGGCTTGGTCATACATGGAGATGTATCCCATCTGCAAGCAGTTGCAAGCCTTCCTACCTCTTTTATATTTAATGTCATGTCTCACATCAGCTACACAGCACCAAGGTGCCTTGGAGTGAAGCTGCCACTGCAAGTCTGGAGCAAATAAAATATGCTGAAGAAACAAGGTTACTGCTTCCCAAAATATTCTGTGAAATGCTTTGTTGTTCTCTCCTATCCCAGGCAGCATAAGGAATTATTTTTCCATCAGGAAGAGCCAGGTTCTGTAATGCATTCCTAAAATTCATCCTATTGTGCTAAATAGCCAGAAGATTGCTTACACTACCATGTTTAGCACATACTGCTGGCTTTGTTACATCTCAGAAAAGTTTTGCTGTAGTCTGGTCATCAGTGCCTACCACTGTCACTTTCAAGGTACTGACAGATTTTCTGACAATACTACTCCAGTGTAGCAGCATTGGACTGCAGACACCAAAGTTCAGCTGCTAAAGCAGAGATGTCTTACTTGCTTATAAGTGATGGTCACAGAGAGGAAGGAATTGGCTGTCTCAGACTTTACTTGGTGTGAATCCCCTCTGAGAATCCCAAATCTGAGAGAAAAAAACTGCATTCCAGAGAAATGTCACATGTATCTTTAGTTTCTATACTCTACGACCCCTTTACTTAGGGATATAAACACTTTCCCTCTCAACAGAAAAACTATGAATTTCTGAGAAAATAGTGCACATATAAAAATAAACTAAAAAGCACTGGTTAAAATGAAAGCTTTTTCAAATTATTTCAATCAAATAATATAAAAATTGGCTGTATTTGCAAATATAAAAGCTGAGCACAAAGAAACCCAAACTGTTTGAGGACAGTGAACTTTTTTATTGAACATTCACTGTTGTCACCTTATTTTCTATTATTCTTCATCTGAGAATTGTTTGCAAGTTAAACAAGTTTGACCCCAAGAGAATGACTGTGATTTGTACAAGGATAATATTGGTGTAGTTTTTCACTGACAAATCTGTAAGGAAAATAGAACTTTTTTAAATTTATGTTGATACATATTGCAAGAATGATAGAGCAGGACTTAGAACAGAAGACTTTTGCAACAGTCTTAATTTCTACTTTCCATTTAGAAGAATATCTGTACTGGGCAGACAAATGCACTGCAAACATTCCATCTCTGGGGGCTGTGGGGGCACCATCACTAAACTTCCAGGTAAGAAAAGAGGAAATTCTATTCAAAACATGCATGAAAGCTCCCTGAGTGTGCTCTCCACATGAGTTTTTGATTTAACTCTACGATATTGTACCAAGTGTCATTAGTTATGATACTCCCTGCAAGTAATCAAAATATGAAAGAACTTGAGATGTCTAAATTGTAGAATATTTTGGGTTGGCCATGCTGGAACAGATTTCCTGGTAGGACTTGTGAGCCCTTGGGGGACTTACATGGGAGCAGGCTGTTCCTGAAGGAATGCATCCTCTGGAAGAGTGACCCACACTGGAGTAGCAATTTGTGGAGAACTGTTGCCCATGGGATGGACTCACATTGGAGAAGTTCATGGAGAACTGACTCCTGTGGGAGGGACCCCAGGCTGGAGCTGGGGAAGGACTCCTCTCCCTGAGCAGGGGGAGAAACAATGTGTGATGAACTGACCAAGGCCTCCATGCCGTGACTCCCTGCACTGCTGGGGAAGAAGGAATATCCCCATTGAGGACCTTAAAGATCATCTTGTTCCAAACCCCCTGCCATGGGCAGGACACCTTCCACAGAACCAGGCTTCTCAGAGCCTCATCCAACCTGGCCTTGAACATTTGCAGGGATGGGCCAGCCATAGCTCCTCTGGGCAGCCTGTGCCCAGGCCTCACCACCCTCACAGGGAACAATTTCTTCCCAATATCTAATCTAACCCTGACCTCTGTCAGGGTGCAGCCACTCCCCCTTGTCCTGTCACTTCATGCCCTTGTATAAGTCTCTCTCCAGCTCTCTTGTAACCCCTTCAGGCACTGGAAAGCTGCTGGAAGGTATCCCTGAAGCCTGCTCTTCTCCAGGGTGAACAACCCCAACTCTCAGGCTGTAAGAGAGGTGCTCCAGCCCTCTCAGCGTGTTTGTGCCCTGCTCTGGACAGATCATACTGAAGATTCAGGTTATCACATATTCATACAATCCAGAATAGCCTCACCATTCACCTGCACATACTGATCTGCATAGGTGTAAGCAGCTAATACAGCTTTGACCAAAACCTTTAGATAAGATCAAACAAGTATTTAATAAAAAGAATCGTTTGTGTGATTTTAGGTGCTTTCTCTGGCAGTAGTTTTGTCCTTTGTAAAATGCAGTTAGACATGCACCATAAACAAAGCATTGATCAGAAAGTTGCATTACAATCCCAGTTAGTATTGTTGCAGACAGTGCTGTTGCAGTGAATTGTTCAGACACAAAACAAACCAAAGGGGTTTTTATGTGTTTTTTATTTTTCCATATTCATGGTAATATTGGCCAGGACAGCATAAGGATAAGTCATGGTATTACTTGTGTGAGACTGACTGCAATAAGGAGATTATATGAGCTTGGCAAAGTGATAAGCTTCTGTGGATTGAATAATTTGAGAAGCTTGGGAAGACTGGAAGTGCTTTTGCTGCACTCAACAGCACAGAATGCACAGATCCCTAAACTAAGCTACCTGCAGAACCAGGGGCAGAATACTCACACCAGGATAACACTGTCCCATGGCTAATTACCCATTTTTGCAGTTCACTCTAATTATTCGAAGAGGGGCTGCATGTGGAATAACAAACATCATCAACAAGCAAGGGAAAATAAATAATAAAACTTAAATATGCTGGAAAGAACCAAACCCAAAACACCCACACTGATCATGCAGTGATAATTTATCTGAAATTTTCCCCTGCACACTTGTAACTTTACCTGATTTACTCAATTTTGTAAACAGAATAAAAGACTGGTAAGGCAGACACACCAGGATATTATTCTAGAAAGCCACGTACGAATGGCAGAATCAGCATCAGTGATTTGTGACCACTATTGAAGAAATTAGAAATAATTGCAACCTTTCATTACAAAACCTGTCATTTGGTATCTGCAAGCAATTTGGTGTAAAACTAATCTTGACGACTGAGTCATTGCCAAACCTAATAATTTGCTGCATAAACATTAAACCATATAATTGCTCAAGGTGAATGCAAGAATCTATAACATTAACTGTTGCCATATCAAGACTAAACTGTGCAGTTCTTGATTCAAAGAAATTGGAACTGTAGGATCAGGCTTTTATTTTTTTTCTCTTTGAACATAATGAGGCTTAATATGAACTCAAATTTCAGGAAAAAGAAATCCATCAGTGAAAGACATAACAACATTTCCATTGAGCAAGGTTATTTTGGATTACTCACATGAACTGCTGAATTCACAAACACTGGGCTCAGGATTTTGCAAATTCATACACAAACTGCTTCAGCAAAAACAACTGCACAATGTGAAGAACCCATTAGCATTTATCACAAATCAGATTAAACACAACAGACTTTTTCCACATGTAGACTGTGGATCAAACATCCTCACCACACACAGGTTATAGTTATGCCTGGATTCTACATTCTCCTTCCATTTCTAAACATTTTCCCCTAGATGAGTTCCTACCCAGTATGTAGTTTAAAAAACCTAAACCCAGCAATATGTTTTACACCATAAAATAGAATTGATCTATCCCTTCACCACCAGAACTTTCACCAGTTTCTTGTAAACCTGATGTTAAGTCAGCATTTCTGTCAAGGAAATGTTATCAAAAAGCTCCATTTGCAGCCTATCCTGTCTTGCCATCTACCATTATTATACCTTAATAACTGTAAGAATGTATTTTAACACACTGCCGTGGGTTTAAGCCCAGCTAGACACCAGGACACATACCTTTATGGATATCCTGCTTTTCTGTCAATTCTCTTCCAAGGATTTGGAGGGAAAGATGGATTGGCATGGGATTTCAGATGCTCCCACAACATGTGAAAATAAAGTTCAAGTCACAGCATGGTGCAA
The DNA here is from genome assembly GCA_024734555.1 of Trochalopteron elliotii. NCBI lineage: Eukaryota > Metazoa > Chordata > Aves > Passeriformes > Leiothrichidae > Trochalopteron > Trochalopteron elliotii. Next base: position 494,276 of record JANPWX010000473.1, on the reverse strand, counting down.
AGCATTATTGGAAGAGAAAAAGAAAAACTTTGTCCTACAATGTGTTGAAAGCTTCCCAAATGGTGAGAGTTATTTCAGAAAGTTTATTTTAGGTAAAAATAAGCTTTTTCCAGGAAGTGGTAACATAGGATTACACATTATAAAAGGTTGCTTTCCAAAGCAAAGTAGAATTATTTTACTTTTACTTCTCTTTTCAATATATCCTACTTCTCTAGGACAGAGAGAAAATGTCTGGAAAAGACTAGAACATATCACCTGGTTGACAGCCCATATGTGTGTATGTGGGTAGATTTTATTTTTTAGCAAAACTCCAAGCTACAAACTTGTTCCTTTAAAACATACAATTATTAAATGAAAAAACCTCTCCCCCATGTTAAATACATGAGTAAAAAATACACTGAGTTTCCACAGAACTATAAAGATTCCTTAGAATATTATTTTTTACACGTCAAAGAGTCTTGCAAAATGAAATGTTAAAAATTCATTCTACCAATTCTACCCTAAATCAAGTAGCTACATCCTGAGGCTCAAATATGGCCTGTGTTCTTTATCTTTAATCTGACAGGATCTCAGGAGCTAAACAGCTTCTACCCCTCCTCTCCTACACTTCTGAATTAATAACTTGGAAATGAATTTGACTGTGCTGTTGTGAAGCAAAACTTCCAAGACAGATAGACTCACTTTTCACAGTAAGCCTAAAAATAAAATTAAATCTAGGATTTTTAAAATTATTATTATAACTCCTACAAACCTTACAGAGACTATAAAAAACAGAGCTCTAGTAGCTACAATTAAGAACTAAGTCTCTGGAGGGAAAATGAGTAATTTTTTACATATTGAAGTTGTCCCTAGATTCAACCAAAGGAAGTAAAATATTTGATTTCTCTCAAGCATTTCCAGTGCAAGTGACCTCTGTATACAGCCAGGCACCTACATCAAGTGCAATGTTAGCCCTGTTAATGCAAACAAGTTTTTTATTGATCTACTGTAGTGAAGACTTGAGCCTACGCAGTAAAATAACAAGAAGAAAAATCCCTGTACAATTTAAAAAAGGATTTTTTGGTTTGAATTAGTGGTTCTTAGAGCTCACTATCATCAAAAGCTGCTTCAGTCAATTTCACATAAAAGTGGAAATCTTCAACCATTTTTGCATTTATCATGGTAGTCGAGTATTCCAAGGTACAAATGACTGCAACAACACAGAAAACAGACAGAAGTTTTATCATATTAAAGCTATTCAAAGAAAAGATTTCCCCTCCTGCACACAGTGGTAGGGATGTAACAAACAGTCACAGTGTGGAAGGTCTAGGTCACGTGGGTATCAATAAACCATGCCTTCTTTATGAAACAATAAGAAAATACATACAAAGTTAAAAGGGTAAACTTTACAAGGAAGATCAGTAAATGCGAAATCGATTTTGCTCATTTATTCCCCTAATCTTGTCATGCTGTAATCGAGTTTCAAGTTAGATTTTCCCTGCCCCCTCACCTAGAATTTAAGCAAGCAGCATGTTAAATCACTGCAAATGGACTCTGGCTTTCTAGACCCCGAGAGAGTGTGGCTGTTCACTAATGTATATCTAAAAATAGTTTCATTTTGGGCAAAGCTCCTCTTTGTGCTCCTGAACATTAAATGGAGAGCAGATTTTCGATGGCTGATCACCGTGAGATGAATTTTACTTCAAATTGTGCCCACACTGCAATTCAATGAGAGAAGTTCAAGTTTTCTTACTTTCATTCTAAACAATGCCATTACCCCATTAATTTATTTCATTGTCTAAAGCATGCAAACCTGTAGGGTTTCACATCAGATGTTTTCTTAGTTGTTATTAAGTAAGAAGGACTGGACACTTGAGAAGGCTTCTGTGTAAGTCTGAAGGATGAGAAATACTTGCAAGGTGGTGTTCTGTACTCAAAATCTTCCTTCTGCAAAGGTTCTCTCTCAGCAGTCAACATTGTGCTTCAGTTACCAGTGCTTGTGTGCACAGAAATAGGCTTCCAACTTTGTATGGCATTTGAGAACTTTAAAAAAATACAAAAAGTGAACAAGTAAAAGCCCCATGTGTTTTGCAAGATCATATAGATCAAAATTTTGTGGATAAATCATACATAAAGCAGAAGGACAGTTATAAAAGAAGCCTCAAAATATATGTTATGCAAATATTAAAGTTATTAAAACGAAACTCCTGGAAATCCACTATAATTGCTTCTTTTATATCTGGCATTGCACTTCAACTGCTGAATTCCTTAGCTTCCAAGAGCAGACTTATGGAGATGCTGTACTATTTGATTTGGCACTATTCACGAGCTTTGGTAGATGATCAAAAATAGAGGGCACAGAAGAGCAGGAAAAGCCTTAAGAAACTGTCTGGGCTGCTGTTGTTACTGCCTCCATAGGCAGAAAACTTGTAAGCACATAGTGGCTGTATGATTCATTCTTGTTTTATTTTAGACTGCTTTTTTATGTATCTTGACAAAATAAACATCAAGATTTCTTCAACAGATATTGATTCATATCCAGGTTAACTCTCTTCACTTGCCAACAGGTAGAAATTTTATTTTTTCCTCTTCGCAGTATTTTTGAATTACATGAGTCATGTTGTACATTAACTGAAAACTGAAGACAAAACTGTTACACAAAGCAGCAAGAAGTAAACAGGATGATTTAAAAGGTACTTAAAAATTTCCCAGATTAAATCATGATTAAAACAGGAAGATTTAAAACATTCTGTGTATAAATATTCAAGGGACATAAAACTGATTTTTGCAACTTCAAGAGGACCCAATAATGAGCTGGGGAGTCCTGAAAAGCTGCCAAGAAAGTTGTGCTCATGTGGAATACCAGGGGGAGAGGGAGGGGAGGATATCCAAGTCACCAAAAGGCAGTAGAAGGTTGTCCTAGGATGCTGACATGTAACTGGAAATTCACAGGAAAGCCTTCCATGTAAACAGGAATCCCCAAATATCAATACAGTCACAAAAAACCCCCTTTTACTTGCAGTGCTTAACTCCTCATAAGATCAGTCTGTGTCCAGTGGCAGGGCCCACAGAAGACATAAGAGTCACCCACCAGTGTCCTGGTCCCCTGTTTGCTGCCACCAGCAGCAGGTCCTGGAGACAAAGCCCACAGTGCTGGATGTCTGCCCTGCCTCTGCTGCCAGCATGAACCCTCCAAAACCTGCATGGGCAGAGGAAAGCTCACTTCTGCTGAGCAGGGCTCTGGTGGGAAAAGGGAGGGAAAGAGCAGGCTGATGACTATAAGGGGAATTAATGCTCTGAGCAGTTTAACTCCTATTCAGATTTTGACTTGGAGAGCTGCCAGGTTTCCAGGGAAGCAAGTCATCCAGAGCAGCTGCTGCCCAGTTATGATCTTCTCTCTCCCCAGACTTCCTCCGTAAACATAGAGCAGATCCTTGTCAGCAAGCTGGGGCTTTTTAAGGCCCCCACAGACAAGAGAAGGCCAGAGCTCCTCACCTGCCTGCAGCTTTGGCTGTTTGTCCTCCCCAACTCTGCACTGAAAGTGGAGAAATGCAGATTGTGTTCTGTGCAGAATGGCAGTGCTGGATGATGCCCTCAGAAAGGGCAGTGGGGATGAAACACAAAATAAAGTTTCCCAGTCTGTGCACAGCCCCTTCTGGCTCAACAGTGAGGAGAGTCAGATGACTGAACCCATAGTCCAGCCATCAGCAGACAGAGACACGCTTTGTAAACAGCATCACACTCAGCTACAAAGCTCAGTATGACTGGTGTGCATGAGAAATTAATCCTTACAGAGGATTACATAAAAGCCATCCCACAGTCTTCCTCCTTTTTCAAGATTTTGAGATTACTTTCCCTTTCCTCCTCATCTGCCACTCCTGCATGCACCATGCTTGGGGACAGACATGTACCTTAGCCAGCATGAATGCAGAAGAAGTGCCTTCTTCTGAACAATGCTTTCATCTCCTTATTCCAAGACTTCTAAAGTCTTTTATGGTCAACCCTGCTCAGATTTGCCATGTTACAAAAGGTGAAGCAAAGCTCCTCAAAGTCATATGTTTTGTCTCACGTCCTTTTTGAAAGAGAGCCTGAAGGCTCTACTGCTAAAGACGCTACTTGCATATGTACCTGTGCAAGTGCATTAAACTGGAGGTCTCTGTTTCAGAGTTAAATGTTCAAGTGCTTTACTGTACTACTTTGACAGGTATTCTTGTGACAGTTCAAAACCAGAAGCATTCCCTACAGACAAGTATTTTTTACTGATTTCCTTCAAACTGCCTTGTGGAGTGCACTGTCTGATCACTGGGTTGTTGTTCTAATGCAGAACTACCCAAGTGAGCAGCATCCAAGAGTGATGCATGTCTGTACAGTTGTATTAGACAAAAAAAAAAAATCATCTAGTGGCCAAATTCCAGTTGCAGTTATGGTCCCCTAATGAAATTACATCTTAATGGAACTGACCTAGTTATACATTAAGACTACTGTACCTAAAATATTACATAGATGGAAACATATTCTTTGCCATTTAAGCTGCAATTTGCAATATTGATTTTAACCCCAGATGAGACCTTGATCTAACTAAGTGCACTGTGAATCCAAAAATACTGACCTCCAGACCAAACATTTGTTCTTTATTATAAGTGCAAGCAGACTGCCTCACGTTTGGGTGATGGATGAGACCCAAATCTCTCAGTTAACACTCTGGTTCAAAGAGTAATCCTGCTGCATGCAGCTTTTTTTTTGGTATGAAAGCTACAACAGAATGCTCACCCACACAAACTAATGACTCCAAGTTCTCAGCAACATCAAGAATCACCAGGGTATTTTCATGTGAAACAGGAAAAAAAAGGCAAACCCAAAAGTTAGAGTTCTAGTTTGCAAACAGAAAAAGTAATCTTTGATTCCTTTACACCAGAGAAAATTAAGGGGGAAAAGGGTGATTTCATCTAATCTTAGAACAGACAGAACTGTTCAACCTCCCATCACAAGACCCTCCTGCCCTGAGGGAGGCATTCTTGAAAGATTTGTTCATTGCAAGCCAGAAGCACAGGAAACCTCCAGAGATTTATAATACCTGTGTGATAGTTCTCCCTACAGCAAGCAATACCTAGAACTTCCACTGGTATTTAGGTGCTCCTTTTCTACTGGTTTAACTGGGCACCTAAATGCCTTTAGACTTATTTCTGCCTCACCACCCTTCTTCCTCCCAGTACAAGAAGGTAATACTATCTCTCTGCTTCAAAGATAGTTAATGGGAATAAACTACTAACATCACTGAGTCACTTCAAATTATATATGATCACCTAAACAATTTTGAGGACTTGGGACTCAGTCTCGAATCACAGGCATAGGACAGCCCCATAGAGTGGTGCAGGCTTACTACCTGCAGTGAATGAGATTTTGAAAAGTCATTTAATTACAACAGGATTTGAGAATTAAAAAAAAAAAAAAAAGGAAATTGTGATTCTAAGGAATTGAGGAGACAGGTTCTCTAATTCTGCTCTGTGCCTTTCAAATAATCTCTTTAAGGAATTATTAGATTTCATATGACTGAACTACACCATCTTTACAAAGCTGACTGCACATCTAAACCACAGAACAAATTAAATGTAGTGGACTCTCTTAAACCAGGAGAGCCTCTCTACATGACCAGCAAGACAGACTCTCTTTAAACTGATCCACTTAGTTTGAGAGGCAGTTATAAATGTTCCTCTCTCTTCCCTTCTTGCAGACATGAATGGAACAGCACTGTCTCAGGACTCATACTCTGGACATCACTTTACATTAAATCATTAGAAAGTAACAGCACATAGGAAGAGCAACAGAAAGCAGAGGCAAGTATTCTGCAGTACTATAGTTACTATAAAATTCAGCTTTAAATAAGGAAATCCATAGAAAAAATCAACCCAAACAATCCAAAATATAATCAAGCTCCTATTTACCAGAGTTTCAGCTGATTTACTTGAATGGAACCAGCATGGTCTGCATGGAACTGGGATTAAGACTAGAGTTTCTCACTGGCCAACACTTCTGATTTGTAAATGAAAATAAAAAATATCCCAACTGCAGAAAACTTAAGAGCATTATTAAAGTTGTTAACAAATGTAGAGGACATGAAATTAATTCATTCAGTATCCACAGACTTTACTGAACAGCAGCAAATTTAACATAAATTTTCAAAATGTCAAACATGAAAGACCACAGTCATGTCTCACTTAACATGTGACCTTTGATCAGTCATTTTCCTCTTGGCCCATAATTTCTGGGTTGTGTTTACTTACACGTTACAGTGTTGCATGGAATTAATATTGGTTAAATTAGTTCAGTGCTGCAAGGAACTCAACACTTACTGTGGTTTTGAGTCTAATCTCAGGAGATGGGGATATAAAAGAAAATAACGTATCTTCACCACTACAAAAGACAGAAGAGTGAAGAATTCTAAACATTTCAACTATTTTTGCATGCCCCAGTCAGTCTTCAGGGTAAGATTCTGGAACAAAGACTTAACGTTATTATTCAGTAAGTCATTTCAAAATGCTCAAGAAAGACAAAGAGAATACTACTAAAGAAAAAAGAAGCAGAGAAAGATTATTTTCTAATAAGAAAAAGAAGTGTCCTCTTCCCACAGTAGCTCTCCCTACTCTGTGACAGTTTATTTTATGCCTACATCATAGTTTTATTTTTGAACAGGATAATATGGAAGTTCTCGGGAAGGTACTACTTCATGACCATTACATATATATATATACATATATATACACATATATAAATGCTTCAACGGCGCAGGTAAGATCAGAGAATTCTGAATTTTGCTGACAGAAAGCATAACTTTCTGCCAAGATGGCAACCAGGAAGCTTTGAAAGAAAACATCTAAAACTTCAGCAGCTATATGAGCAATCACAAACAACCCATCAAACACTTTTCCTAGAACTCTGTGAGAGGAAAGAGAAAAAAAAATACACCACACTGTACATCAGCCATTGCAGAAGCACATATTACATTTGCCCTTCAGATCAGCAACGTGTAAGTCATGAATGATACATTGGAGTCCTCCCTTTCCTCAAAATTTCTGTATGGAAGGAAAGAGCTGAGGATCAGCAAAGTAGAAGTATGCGTACCTTGATGTCATCTCATATTCTAAGCAAGTATTGTTTTAAACCATTTTACTCAACAGATTATTACATCTGGTTTTCCACCCTTAGGCTGAGGGTCCTGTAAAGCACTGACAGGGTCTTTTTGGATAACATCCAACTGTCCCCCTCAAAATTGGGATGTTTACTTAGTAAGAATTAATTCAATTAAAGTAAGGTACAGCAAATAACTGAGATGCTCTGGTTTGATTTCACATTGATGAGCTGCAGTGAAACTCTGAAATAAATGATAATGCCAAAGGAAAAATTCTTCACTGTTGTCAAGTGTTCAGAAAGTGTTAACATGGTTCATTCATTTTCAGCTGCAATACCACGTTGAAAACATACTTTTGCTGGTCTGCAGTTGATTGATGTACATTACTCATATCAGGCTAATGGCACTTTATTTTCCAACAGTAGCAAGTAATGAGTGACCTTGAGTGCATATTGTTTTGCTGAGAGGTTTTGTTGCTCCGTGTACTCTATGAGCACCCCCAAGGAAATGAGGGCCCTGTATTGGTGTTTTTCAGCAAACCTCATTTCTTTCATGGCTTTCTGTAAAAGAATTTGATACAGGGATAGAAGCTAACCTAAGTGAGTAAATGAAATATTGATCCACACTACTCTGGCCTTGCCTTCACCTTGTCCCAGGGCTGTGAGTTACTGACTTTTCCGTTTTGGCTGTAATAGGAATTATTACAACAGGCCTGTGCGAGTAATTACTTGGCATGGCAAAAAGGAGGGTCCATCATATATTTCTGTAGAGACGTTAGTTTCCATCAGGCCAGCAGTCTGCTTTTTTGGCCCTGTCTTTCCTACTCCTGATTCAATTCCTTTAACTGTCATTAATCAAGTTCCTTGTCAGTAGAAGTTTATCAAAAGTATTAAGTGAGCAAGGTTGCATGCCCTCCTTAAAAAAAAAAAAAAAAAAAAAAGTCAAGAAAAAGAAGCACCAATGCAGGGCAGTAAATTTCAAAATATGGAACGCTGGTTCCATGATATATATGAGTGTCTCTTCAGCTGGAATGAGCAGTTTGTTTTAATGATGGATATTGTAGTTTGAGCCGTGATAGAATCCTTCTCAAGTTTATATGCCACAGACTATCATTTATGAGAGACCATGTGTTTCTAAATGGTGAAGGTCATGGCTGATGGCAAAAGTAAAAGCAGTGGTGATTCATTAAAAATAGTTAATAGGGCTTGCTGTTGACAGGGATAAATAGCAACACCCTGCATTTGCAACCCACAAGCAACTGGTTTAGGTAATGCTTCTTCTGTGTTTTCACCACCCCTGACTGCCAGACAGCTGTGAACATACATGGAGACATCAGCAAGATTGCTTCCACCCTGCTAATAACAGATGCACGATGGGTTTCCAGTGTGAATGACTTCTCTGGATACAGATTTTCCAACCAGCAGCTTTGACAGACTGACTAAACATCCAGCTCCCAGTGATTTGTTAGCTAATAACCAAGTTTATGCTGTACACTGAATTCTTAGGGATCAAACACATTTGCTAACTACCCTGCTGGGATCCCATCCTTCAGTTGGAACACCAGCTGATGTCCCAGGTGAGCCCACGTGACATCAGGGGAAGCTTTGCTGCATAAAGGACACCAGGACCTCACAGCCTTGGAATGACTAAAATACAAATGATCTTTATTGAATCCTCAATCAGAAAAATGCAATTTCCTTAAGGTATTTTTGCGCTATTCAGAAAACGAAATCTCAAAATTCAGTTAGAAAGAAAATATTTTAACTGCTTGTTGTGATGCTGTCCCTTTCTTTGTTTTGACTTTATTTTTAAAATGCAAACACACAACAATCATCATTAAAACAGAGATGTAGATTTAGTAACAGAGATAGTTACTAAACTTAGTAAAGTTTACAAATATAAGTTGCCAAACAGATTTGGGGTTGCACTTTAAAAACAGAGTTCAGTGAATGTTCTCTCATGGACACAACTCTACAGCACCTACCAATGATAGCCTACAGATTGCCTATGGTTTTGTCTGACTGGTTGTTAAATACAGAGGGAAACTATTAATACATACAATATTAATATTGACTTTAAATAACAACTAATTTATAGTCATTTTTTTCAGACTAAAATACTGGAGAGGTGGTTCACATTTAATTTCTAATCCTCCTTTGCCAACCTGCTCTGGCCCTTCTGGGACATTTCCCTACCTAACACATTAAAGTGAGCTATTATCATTTATTTTAGGAGAAAATTTTGTTGCTCATTCAGCTCAAGTCATTTCCTCCTCAAGTGAGCTTTGTCTCACTATTTAGAGAGTTCCATTTCTTAGTTGATCTTGAAGCACCATCAAAATGAATACAATTAATGACTTCTCTAGGAGCTGATCATGCACTGATTGAGTAGACACTGGAACGGTGCAAATAACAGCAGCAAAGAAAAAAATAAAAAACTAAAAAGAAAGAAAAAATTAAATCTTCTGGTTAATTAAAATTAATAACAAAGATAGGAAATGAAAATGAATCCATTAAGGCTTGGTTAATTCTGCCATCTCCAGTCCTTTCTTCTTCACATGATACATACGCTTTGCAGCTGCCTAGGTCAGAGCTGAAATCCTGTAATTACAGAAGCTCCCTGACTTTCTTTCCTCTTCCTTTACTGGAAGAAAAGAAGGTTAATTTTTCCTTACTTGACTGCTGAATACAAATGCTTTTTTAAGCAAGTTAGGAAATGGGTCCATGTTGTCTAGCAGATAACCCTTCTTAAAATCTAGTTTTGTCTCAAATGTTTTTACCCTTTTTAGGCATTGATTAAATGCTACTTCCCTTGGCCAATCATCTGCAGAAACAACACCAGCCTCTAAATTAGAGAGGCAGACAGTGAAAAATATTTGATTACTAAGTAGAAAGGTAAATGAGATATCTGTTGTGATTATTTTAATACTTATCTTTCAATACTTCTAGAAAAGGATCACTTACCCTAATATAGTCATCTTGAGAAAGACAGTCTGCAGTGGTTACAAATTGACTTTTTATGGAGAAAATAAGACTGTTCCTAACCTATTGCACTGATATTATATTTTGTTAATATTTTATGAAATAGAAGTCCTCCCATTAAGGGTGGCAAATTGCTTTATAATTATAGCACTTCGCACACTAGAATGACTACTTCATTTTATGGAAAAAAGCTCCAAATACAATTTCATTATCATCCAGTGTCTTTTCAGCCTTCTAAGTGTTTCAGCAGAAACCACTGTCATATGCATCTCCAATATCTCCTTTTTCAAATATTAGTTCAATTTAAAGAAAAGAAAATTATGACTTCTGTTCCATTCTGTTCATTGTTAATGACATAGTTGTGTACAGTGAACATTTGTACCTAGGTCTAGATGAGTCAAATGAACAGAGTGAACAACTATAAAACATGGATCTTTTAACTTCTGTATTCAAAGATTGATTTATATCAGCCTGAGCACTGAGTTACCTCAAGTGGTTTAGAAACAGATTTAGTTAAATCTGTGCAAGTCCCTGGTGCAGTCTCTCTTAAATCAGTTTAAGAGAAACTTAAACCAATTTAGCCTGATGTGGTTTATAGATCTGAATTGGTTTCTAGACCAATTTGGTTAAAATAGGTATCCAAGCTATAATCAGACAGTCTCCCAGTCAATCACTCTGATCTCAATCCGAATCAGAAACCTTTGCAGTTCTCACATGAGAGCAAAATTGTAGCACCAAAGAATTTTTTTCATGTTTCCTATTTGAAGCTTTTGATAAAACCATTAAAGTCTTCTGCTGGAAAGCATCAACAGTCTGGCATATGGACAGTCTTGTCTCCTGCCAGTGACACTTTTGATGCCTAGGCCTATAAGCTCAAAGGTTATTTGATTTCCACTGGAGTGATTTGCTTGTCTGCTAGAGGATCATCACTGCAGCACTATCAATATTGCAATATCAAATCTATATTGCAAATGAAAACTCAACTGATATGTGTTACTGGCAAATGTCAGTAAAATATTCTGATTCTAGAACCATTAGTTTTAAAATACCCTAATTTAATCAGCCATGATGCAGAAACAGCATCATAATCATCATAACAAACTAGCAAACAAAGCTCCCCCTTCCTCAACTGTAAGAACTTTATGGAATGATCTCTAGAGAAAATACTGACTCCATACAAACAAAGCAATAGTAAAGCAGAAATTCACCCCAAACTCAAGCACAGACAGAGACGCTTTGAATATCAATAAGCCTGAAATGTAGCCTTTGGCCACTGAAGATTTCAGCAAACTTGAATGTCAAAGTGGGAACAAACTGATGGTCCTGACATAAGCCAAGACTCTCCTGACATGTCCAAGACTTAAGGATCAAGAAACTCCAATTCTTTAGTACTGTGAACCTTTCCCTAACACCACATAATATATAAACTCCCCTATATATAAGGTTTGGTTTGCTTTTGGTTCGTTGGTTTGTTTGGGTTTTTTTTTCCCTCTACACACAGAGAGTAAATCTATTTTTACTTTCTTTTTTTTTGTCTTTTCCCCCCTCTTTTTATTAGTGCCACAACATCTTGTCCTACAGTTTCTGGTTTTACAGTTTTAATTGCTAACCAGCAAACTCCAGTGCTTGAGGAAGGTGCAGGATACATCTTCTGCATCTGCAGGATAAATGTCATTTCCTCCATGTGTGGAGCATTGTCCCTGCACCACGTATGTTTAATAAAGTCTGGTATTTACTTGCCAAGAAGATACAAAAATAAGTTGCTTTTAACTCTTCCACTGCCATTATGTTTTATGAATTTCAGCCCTTCACAGCTAGCTCACTGCACAGAAATGCTTGGTTAATTTAAAAAGGTAAATTCTCCCAGTGGCACAACTTGTATGGTCAGACACAGAAGAAAACATGTCATTATTTCTGTTAGGAAAATTGGTCTAGCTAATGCATTTTTATTTAAATATATTTCTGAGTTTAAAAAAATATTAAAATCAACAGAACTCTAAACTCTAGTCTAAGGACATCAAAACCCAGGTACATCTTTCTATTCCCTTCTGTCTCTCTCTGTAGATAAAATGTAATCCGGGCTTTCTTTCAAAATAAGCAAGAAATATATTGCTTAGTCAGGATTTTATGAGGTTATTCTTCTGTGATAATAATTTTATTATTATATAAATTATAATATATATAAAATTATATATGTATCATATAAATTAGATATAGATAGATATAGATATAGATAGATAGATATAGGTATAGATATCACCCAAAGCCAGAAACAAAAAATATTCTGGGTTGAAATTATTCATGTTCTATTTTTTTTGCCTAACATAGTTGGGCACGAAGCTGTTGGGCTCCATTTTAGGGGACTTTACAGTAAACGTCTGAGAGATGTCAGAAGGACAACCAAGACACTGAGTTGGCAGATGAAGCTGAGGCAGCACTCAGAGAGGTGTCTGAAACTTGCCTTTATGAGTGCTTCAAGAGAGCTATGAAGGTCTTGCTTATTTTAAATTGTTTGTTACAGTCAGGGACAGATTCCAGTGGGGTTTTTGATATTTGTTGGAAGTTCAGGATCTCTGCACTCTGAGAGTGGAAAGGATATCAGTGACAGAAGATGTCTTTACCCATCTAGACTATTAGAATTCAAGCCAAAGATCAAGTACTATTTTGGTTTAAATACACTCCCACACAAGACACTTCCACATCTCATTTGTTCTTGCATTTACAGACTGGAACAAGAATGGTTTCAGATTTAAGTTATAGTGTGGAGGAAGAGAAGAGTTTGAGCCATCATGGTGATAGCTGAAAAGAGAGAAGGAGGAGGGATTTTTTCCAGTCTTGTTCCAGCCTGCAGATGCCCTTCTTACAAGGTATCTGGCTCTGGGACGATATCACTTGACTGTAAACCCAGACCTTTCCCTGATTTCCAAATTCTATTACATACTACAATTTTTACACATCAGGACCCTTAGATTATTTCTGCACTGGCTCTGTACCAATATAAGCACTGGCAAAACCTCAAAATTTTACAGAGAATAATTAATTGTATAAGTGTTCTGAAATGTACAACAAATATTCACTCATTTGAATGACCCTCTTATGCTCTTGTTAGCTAAGATGACTTTGCAAAAGCTTAAAGAACATTTTGACTGATTTCAAACAAAAATTTAGGGTGTATATACTCCAGCCAACAGGCCACCCAGTATAGCTCAACTGATGCCTGTTCCTTTCTCATTTTCTTTTTTGTCTTTTTATTTTCATTCCAGTGACATAGTTTTTGCTGCTATAAACAAAAAGGTGATACAAATGCATATTGAAATGCAGCACGTTACATTTCCCAGCACCTTTCAATGGCACAGTATTTCAACAAACTGTCAAAATGGCTAAAAGTTGCTACTATTGAGAGTCTCCTGCTTCCAGCAGAACAAAGAATAGGAGCAGCTCATCTCACTTAAGTCAAAGGCTTAATTTAACTTTATATTCTGTTCTGCTTATATCCCATTACAAAAAACTTAGGCATCTCTTTAAAGATTATTTTGGGAAGATAGATAGATAGATAGATAGATAGATAGACAGACAGACAGACAGACAGACAGACAGACAGATAGATAGATAGATAGATAGATAGATAGACAGATAGACAGAGCCACAATCCAAAGTAAATATTTGTACTTTCTGGTAACGAACAGTGCATCAGAGCCTACAGGCTTTTTCTCCCTCTTTTTTTTCCTGTTCTCATTAAAATATTTTTAAATGAAAATGTCATTGGTATGTCACATTATTTCACCCACATTCAACTCTCAGATGCTCATTACTCTTATTCTTCAGACAAATGTTGGTCTAAGAACAAAAAGCCTTTTTCCCCTTAGGAGAAAAGTGATATAATAATAATAATAAAAAAATAACCTACTTCATCAGCAAACCCCATTCAATTCAGAATATTTTTTCAAGTGTTCTAGTATTAATTTAATACTATAAAATTGCAACATTCACTTAATTCTAAGCACCATCTTAAATTTTCTTCAGTATACATTTGTATATGGAAAGCAACCTTTATTTAATATACTGAAAAAGACCATGGAATTCTAAAACCAAAGGCTTAGAAATTAGAGGAAATCTGATTAGAGACAGATGCAGAAAAACATAGACTCATAGAAGTAAAGTACATGAAATCAAAGGCCTGGAAATCTAATGCTGCTACCCAGTGCTCTCAACCCAACTGTTTAATTAATGTTTTTCCAATCATCATTATTCCTAGCTGAATCTCCATAGCAATTATTAATCCCTAGATAAATTATTAGCACACACACGTATGTATTCATTCTAATCAAGAGAGTCACACAATTGAGAATTGAAAGCACAAAAGGACAAATACCAGAAGCAGGATGAATTTTTGGAATTCTAAGGCTTTGTACCCAAACTTCATAAGGCAGAGAAAACCCAGCTAAGCCTTGATATACATATGAAACTTGTTTCTGCCACCTGCAAGTAAGGATGCCTCAGTGTAAAATTGAAATGCAAAATGTTTGAGGTGTTTTAGGGTGGCCCACTTGGTAAGAAGATTTAATCACAGCAATGACTTGCAGGCTTTTTGTGTCATTTTTCAGACACTGAAAAGACTGCTGATACCATCAGTGGACAAATTTATTAAAGAAAAAAGCTCCCACAATGGGAGACTAAAGTTTTATCACCTCAGTTCTAAATTACCTACATTCATAAAGGCTAATGACTTCAAAAAGCACAGTAAATGCAGCTGTATCTTTGAGTTCACCCATCATGACCACAAACGTGGGTCCTGTCCTAACATGCACACTTTTGGGGAGACAGTCCTCTGTTTTATTTTGATCAGGAGCTCATTTCTGACATGTGCCTGTTGGGAAAGAAGGGGCAGGAAAATAATCTCTTTTCTGACAGTAATATTTGCAGTAAGGAAAACACTCAAAGGCTGCCTTAAAATTGGCAGGTTATTTAAATTATTGCCTCCTGTAAGTTTAGATAAAGTCAGATACAGCTTTTGAAGTCTGTAAATTGAACCCTTTATTTTCAGAGGCTTTCAGGTCATGGCATGACCCAAACCAAAATAAAGGTGTAGGTAATTATGAAACAGAAATTTTAAATCAGATTCCATCTTTCTGATCCACAAAGCCCGTTTTTTTCCCTAGTGCTTTCCTTTAAGCCAAGTAATTAGTGCTTTATGAGAGATCCTAACAGTAAAACTGAAGCTCCATCTGTGACTGTTTATACAACCTGCATTCCTCATCATGTATTACTAGTGGTGCAAAAGAGAAAGATGTCTATTGCACATTCCTATATTTTCTTGGGTTTTTTATGGGTTTTTTTGTTTGTTCACAGAAGAAAGAAGTATTGCCAAAATAGTGATTTCAGAAATAGCTGTAAATTGCCACCAAAAAAGTAAAAAAGGCATTTTTTTCACAAGATATATATTTAAATACTAATTTGTCAGGCTCTCCCTTAAAATCTCCTTAAGACAGGTAAATAATATTTCTGTTTTGAAGGAGGTAGAGTGCCTACAGAAACAAATACACACAGAAAGGAAACCTTCCTTTTCCCTTTCTAACAGTTTTCTGAAGCTTGATTTTGAAATGCTGGGGAAAACAAAAAAGAAACTGTTAGCTGAAATAATATCATATTACAACAAATAAAACATCTTTATAAGCCTTGAATTCAGTGGCAAACATGCATGCCAGGGCAGAAGTGGCAGAGGAAGTTTCCCAAGCCTGAGGCTGTGCTGGCAGGGCTGGCAGAGCAGTCTCCCCTCTCTCCACCCCAAGGAGCAGGGTCTTTGTCTTCTTGGCTGCCTGGAGGTGGAGGGTAACCAGTGCCATGCTCTCTGGAAGAGCAGCACCACCAAAATCTGTGTGAGCACAAGGGGATGCGTGTGAGCGGCCCAGCCTGGCAGCCACTCGAGCCAGCCCAACTTCCAACAGCTATGAACTGTAAAACTGCTCCCCTGAGCCTTACAGGGTTTAGTTGCAAGGGTTGTAATATAAAGCCTGACTGGTGCTATCCTGCTTCTCAGACTACTCATGGAAGCCAACTTTCAAAAGTTGTCACAGACATATCCAGACAAGTTTCAAACACCTTGATGTTGGTACAGAAATACAGCTCGAGCTCCTTACAACAGAGTTTAGCTGATCATTTGCAGTTTGGATGTAAAGCCAAAGTGCTGTTAATTCACACTATCCTACCCCACTGCTATAATTAATGCCAGTATGGCAGATATCTTCATACCCCAAGAATTTGTTTGGTATCCACATGAGCATGTCCACAAACATCTTGTTGCCAAGTCTTGTAGCTTCAGAAGCAAACCAGTCACCTTCTCACAAACACACTCTAACATTAGCTTTCATTAGCTACACTTTCTCCTACGTAGGGGGTGTATTTTTACTTGGAGCCAGCTTTTTTAGGCACCAAGTAAAAATACCCCTCTAAGTAGGAGGAAGTGCAGTTTGGTTTTAAATCCAGAGCATATTTGTCACAGATAAATAAACATATATTTTCAAAATAATATCTACCTAGCCATATTGTCTAAAGGGTTTTAAATGAGTAAACAGAAATTAGGTTTTAGCATGTAAAAGATTGCTGTAAGTACTTCCCCATGGCTCCATCTCCATTTTGGCTCCCACAGGGCCTTTGCCTTTCCCCAGAACATTCCTTGTCCAGAAGAAGGCTAAGACTTGAACACACCACCACAGAGAAATTACATTATTTTTGACTGAAATCAGACTTGAAGTTCAAATAATTTTTTTAAAAAAGACATCTAAAAGAGGTGTAGTGTTCCCAAAGCACTGCCTCATCCCTCCCCAGTTGTGCTAAGCCAGCGAGGAGTGATGGGGGGTGCTCCCCCGATGGCAGGGTGGGACCAGTACCCTGGCCCTGGAAAAGGTGAGCTCCCTCCATTTCCACAGAACCTTAAAAAGTTGCTGTGCCCTCCACACAGGCAAAAGGATTTTTTGACTGAAAAATATTCGGGGCAGATCAGCCTCACTATGCACAACAACAGGGGGGAAGATGCAGCCATGCTCTTCCTCGTCCGACTGTGCCGGTCCCTCCACAGGCACCGGGAGCCTGCGCCGCCTCCCCGCCAGTCCCCACACAGCGCGAACTCCATCCCAGTGACTGATCCTGCTCGTCACGGCTGAGCCACTCCTGTCACTTGGCTTGGAGTCACTGCAGCGTCCCTAGCCTGGGACATTCCTTCTTTCCCGTGCCAGGACCTGATTGCCACACTCGGAATTGTGCCCACCCAGGGCCAGCTGCAGGCCGTGCACAAGGAGCAGCTGGGATCAGGACTGTGGCTCTGGGGCATTTTCCCTGCTTTGCCTCATTTCTACAGACCTGGCACACCTCAGCTCACATTAGCCCCCTCCCCACCGCGGGCATTGCTCAGGGAAGGAGAATCTCCATGGCACCTACAAGGCAGCTGCTGTGCAGGAACCTCGCTGTGCCCCAGAGAAGCTCCCCAGGTGGCGCCTGCAGCTTTGGAGCTGTGAGAAGTCCCAAAATATTAGAGTGCACTCCAGCATTGCCACCTTTTTGATGAGCCCAAGCTCAAACAATGAATGGGTGGCACGAAGGGTTATTTTTCAGTATCGTATTCCAGACTCTTCAGAAGGCTGCTCATACATCATGCAGCATAAAAGTTAATACAATTCCAGGAGCTGTACTACATGGCCAAGGTCAGGAATATTTTCTCTGGAAAATATTTTCTCTGCTCTCACACTTTTTGAGCACTTAACAAAAGCTTGCCTTAAAGAATAGGTTTGTTATGATAAAGATGAAACAATAATCCTGAGGAGCAACAGGATTGTATTTATTGTTTCAACCTTTGCAGGCAATGAGAGTTAAGAATGGAGAAATCCAAGGTAATGCACAATTAAGGGGCTAATTTGCATGATTATTTATCATGATTTCTCACACAAGTGCTACTTACAAATGGCCTGCTAAATACCTATTTGTAAATACAGATACAGGATCTGTGCACAGCAGATACCTTGCCTAGTTTGACTGCACGACTACAATCCCTAAACACTAGGAAATAATGAATGTGTGGAAACCAGAATGCAAGTATTTAAATAATTCAGAACTACAGTATCCAAACCCAAAATTTTGCTTTATATATTCTGAAAAAATACACCCAATTCAAAGGTCGTCTATTAAAATGAAGTTCTAGGAAGAAAAAACCTTTAAATTACAAACCTTCTATTCCCAAATAATACTATTTTTAAGTAAATATCCACAAATTGATTACTTGTATTACTTTGATATTGATAATGACTATTATTTACACATTTACAAATGCTACTTGAGAAAAAGCAGAACATAATTAAATGCAATATTAACAAATAAAACCAGCATGAGTTTGGGGCGTTTGAATGTTAGCCTTCCTCATGAAATAAATTTTAAAAAACCCAAATAATACATACAGTACTTTGCCCACATTGTAATTTGTCAACTGTTGAGGAAATTGGCATGTCTTTTCTGCTGATTTATTGGTTAATCCCGACAATTCATTGCAGAAAAGGCCAACAATGAATTACAATGCAAGGAAAAATTAAGCAGCACATTTAAAAAGTGTTTAACTACACAGCCCTTAAAGCAAATTTCAAAGTTCTCATATACCTAGCTAAAATATTTTGGGTACTACAGTAGACAATATTTTCTTTCTGTTTTCTGTGTTATATCCTCTACAGTAGCTTTGCTACTACTGATTTCAAATGTTTGCAAAGTATACACCCGTTGGGTTCCCAAAATATAAAACATGAAGGGGTGCTGGAGCTATTAGTTGATTTTCTAGGTACCAGGACTCTGGGTATTTCTATGCATCAGCTAAACAAATTATTTAATTAAAACCAATGACTATTCCTGCTTGTTGCAATGGATTATTTTTTTTTTTTAGCATGAAGCAGGTTTTGAAATAAAAATACCCCAACATAGGGCTATGCACTTCTAGACTTCTGCTATTTTCACATAAAATAACCTGCACACCTTTAAAAGACTATTCATTTAATGCAAGTTTCTAGAGAAGTGTAATAAAAGTCAGAGGTATAGAGTTTCTTGAAGTCTGAGGGGAATCAAGTGAGGCATGAGGGAAGGCAGGACTCCAGGTCCCCCTTTCCCTGTCACTCCTACACACACACACACAACCTCCAGCTAGTGCTGAGCTGTCAAGTTTGATACTGGTTGTCACGTTGTGTTCCAAGCTTCAGCTGATACGTGCAAAATATTGGTAATCAAACTTTGCTTTCTCTTAGGCTTTACTGGGCAAGAAGTGGAAAACAAGGAACACCTTCAGCTGAGGTAATAGAAGCTGTGCAAGTTAAACCCCACTTGCTGCTCTAGGACAGAATTCAAAGCCTAACTATAGTCAACGAGAGTCTTGAAAAAGTACAGTAGGTTTGGAGCAAACACTTTTTGAGGGCAAACCTACTGTACTGCATGATACAGATACAGAATTGTGCATAAAAATACCAGAGGCAGCTTACATCCTTTTTTTAGGTAAGACTTTTGAAGAGAACATTGGGCTCCACTGTAGCACCACTTAGGTCTTCTGTCTCCTGGTGCTTCTTTTTGAGAGCTGTGCCAGATTCTCAATAACTAGTTTTCAACCTGAATTTATTCAATGCAAAATTATGCCCATTTGTTCTCCCACCAGATCTGCATTAGCTTAATTATTGTTTTGGGGTACGCAAGGAATATGATTGTTTATGGGTTGCATCCTTTAATTTTGGCCCTAAATTATTTCTGTTGTAACTCTGTCTGATGCTCTGTAATTAGGTACTTGATTGACCATTTCATTGGAATTTTTTAAACTGAAGTTCCAGAGCTTTCCATTTCCATGCGCTCAATTCCCTAAACTCTTCAGAGCACTTCATCTATCCATCCTTAACCAATACATTTCTAAATTCTTCCCTTCTGACATTACTTTGATATTCATGCACCTTCTTCCATGTAATTTAAACTGAATCACTTGTGATCACTTCTTTCAAAGTTATCACCTCCACATTCCTTGTAAGTCACTAAATTTAAATCTAAAGCATCATCATGTGGTTGGAATCCACACAGCACATGCAAAAAACAGATTTTGCCACCTTGAGAATAAGCTCAAAATGCTTTCCAAGACAGAATTCACTGCTACTGTGTATTTTCAGGCACAAAGCATCACCTTTATCCTGCTACCAAAAGTAAGCAAGCAAATCTTATCTTTGCCATGGCCACCCACTCTTGGAGGAGTGAACTCATCAGAATTTAGTGAAGAGCAGTAGCCTGCTCAGCAGTGAAAGGTGAGCTCCAGGTGACCTTGCCCGGTGTCACTGTTTTGTCACCCCCTTTTGCACTCCCACACTTTGTTCAGCAGTGGCAAAGAAGAACAACTAGCAGTGAGGAGGCAACACAGACTGAGTTCCTGCATTATAGAGTGCTGTCTTAAAGCCTGGACAAAAACCATCCGTGTGTCTTGGTCCGAGCACTGCGAGCAAAAGTGACCAATGTGTGGCAGAGAGTAGTGGTATATGAAACACGCTGGGGCTTTCAGGAGAACATCAGTTCCACTGATTAACCAGCACTTTATTTATATTTAACATTTAGCCAGATGGTTCTTTTAATTGGATAATAATGCTATACTGTGTATTCATTTCAGAGAACAGACATGTTTAGTTTAAAAATAACAATTGAAAAAAAGGAACAAAACTCAAACCAAATTCACACAATAAATTCTGCAGAGTCCACAAATTGGTTTTCTTATTCTAGTTATTATTTCTGTAAATTTCAAAGTATTTTCCTTGCAACCAGTCAGCAGGCTATAACTAACCAGAGAGCCTGGGAAAGAACAAATTTCTAAAAAAACTAAGATGTCATTTAGAACAAATATTCTAAAATAACAAATAGCTGTTCAGTTAGCTCTAAAAATTAATACCGCTTTTCACCCTCATACAACAGGCTAATGTGTCTAGAAATATCACAGCAATCAGAAGACAAGACAGAAACTCTAAAAAGAAAAGAGCTGTGAGAAACCGAGCAAAATAGTCTTAAAGAGGGAAAAACCGTTTTTGAAGGTGAATATTCTTACTTGTCAGTTATAAACAGCATTTTCCAGTAACAGCAGTGCAAGGCCAGATTCAATATATTTCTCTGCTTAAGGAAATCTGAACTTTCATTTCTCACTCCACATACCAAGCTCACACCCAGCCTCTGCCTCTGTGCTCTCAGTTTCTGCTGTTGATACTCCTTCAGTTAGAACAAAATATATAAATATTTAGTAAGACAAAACCAAACCAAAATAAAACCTCCATCATCAAAAAATGAATCTGTTGCCTAGTCTTACAGTCAATTTTCTGAGAGATCCAAGTTTAAATTTATATGGGAAAAGTAGTGAAGCAGCAGTCTCCTTTTTGGGCTCATATGATTTGCTCAAATTTCCCTTTTCATTGAGAGGAGACAACAAATAGTTTAGATTTGCTCCAAATTAAAGTAAGTTTTTACTAGCATTTTTTGCCCTTGGCAGGTGGCCTGAAGTCTCTAATATAAAAGTTATTGTCAGATGCTTAATTGTGACTGCAATCTGGAGCCATCAGGATTACCAAGAAGAAGAGGTACAAGTATGAAGTCTGTCTGCTGGGCGATAGTCTAGAAACTAGAATGGAACTATTATATCCCACCAACAAATCACATTCCAAGAAATCACAGCAGAGCACAAAACATCTCTCGGGGTATTACTGGGAAAGGTTATTACTGGGAAGTCTATTGACAGCTTATCAGCAGGCGTTCCCCAATGCTGCCTCTGGGGAACTCCGCTGGACTGAGTGAGGAAATGCAGAGACATCACCCTGAAACAAACCAGTGACAGAGCAGATGAGGAATGCTGCACACAGCATGCACAAAGACCTCACCAGGGCACGAATCTCAGCAGAGGGTGAACTGAAGAGAACTTGCCCCTGAGAATGGCATGAAGGGACAAAACAGCACTCTCCAAGAGATATTTGGCTGCACTGGCACCACCTCATAGCAAAACTACCACTCAGCAATTTAAAAAATGACAGAAAAGTGACACCAGAGTGGACACTGCAGAGTTTTTGTGTGTGTAACACAATGATCTCATTTCACTTTCCAAACTGTGTATTTCACATCCAGTGCCTCTGTCTTGTACACACAGATTCTCAGATTTTCAACAGTGATGTCATTTATGGGCACTGTATGCACCATGTTATTTGATAGATATCCCATATTTGTGTGATGCCATTAGCTCAGATAACTGCAGAGGTATTTGATTTATCCTGTTAGAACAAAAGTCATTTCCATATTATTTGGAATTATTTGGACATATCATTATGTCTTTCCATATTATTTGAACTCCTTAGCTGCTGTTTATTTCTTGCATTGCAAATTTTATCATCTTTCCAAACTTGACATCAGCAATCACTGCTCATTGCAATAGGTCATTTCCTTGGTCCTTACTCTGCTGTTCCAAGGGAGATCTTGGGACCTACAGCTCTGCTATAGCAGTAGCTGGGGGATCCCCAACCATGGGGACAGTGCTCCATGGGCCAGGTCAGCCAACCCTGTGCTATACTTCCAGCTTCTGCAGGAATACCGGCTCTCAACAGCACGGGAAAGGCAGTGGAGGTGGAGAGGGGAGCACAGGAAAGCCACCACAAACCATGACATGCAGCTCCCAAATGGAAAACAGTCCCTTGGCAATAGCTGGGAGCCAACTGAGGACAGTCCAGCAGCATTGTTCAAACACTGGGAGCCTCCCCAGAGTGGCCATGGGATCAAGGGTTGCAACAAAGGTGGTTTGAAATCACATATAAGGCACAGATGACGAATAATCCCACAGAATGTATGAAGTGCCCAAATTCATTCTGATTTTAATGCTTATTGATTTTACTATACTGCTCTTCCATGTTGTCTAGTAGCACTTTATAAATGTTTTATGTAAAATAAATAATTCAAGATAGACACTGCTTTCTTCAGTAAAGTTTATGACATCATGAGAGCTACTTTTTGTGACTATGCTGACTGCAATAATAAAAGAAAAAGGAAAACTGCTATCTAGACATTTCAAACATTACCATTTTCTACATCACAGCTCTTTTTCTGTTGCAGCAACACCATGTTCAGAACTGTATTAGCTATATACTATATATTTTATATCTATATATAGATATTAGATATAACATAGTTCTGTCCATTTCTGGTATAATTTTTAACAGTTTTCCTCCCCTCTGATCCCAATGCCAAGTCCTTAAATATAGAAGATTGCAGTTTGCTGAATTTTAATAAAATATTTTCTGTATGTCCCCATCATGCTGTTCCTTTTATTTTACTGTGTTCAGTAGCATTTCCATTATATCAAGGGGAGAACCTGCAAACTGAAAGGGGCACTTCTGACTTAATTGAAAAAATTTGGAATCTGTTTTTTTAGCACAATTTTGGTCTACTGAGTTGGCAACAGCCAACCAATCATAATGGTTAAAACTCTTTCTAATAAGACAATACCTGTCCTTATTTACACTCTCCCTGAAACACATTTTTGTCAATTCTTGTGGACCACACTATAAGATTGAAAATTTACCTATACAATATCTTTAACACTGGTGTCTCAGTGTCAATGTATTTTATGTCAGCACATTAACATTTACACTCATCACTGAAAGGGAATTAATAGATTATAAACCATGGTTTCATGTCTGTATTTCTTACAGCTGTAAACCCAGCTCTTAATCCTTCCATTTAGAATGATTCCTGACTTTACAGAACCATTGCAGCCCATTGAAAATCACATGGAATGAATAAATCCTGCCTGAGGCACACACACACACAGATAGTGTCGTGCAAATCTTGCTGCAGGTCATCATAAAGTCAGTACACTCCTCACCTCCCAGGAGTCTGTCCTGGAAGGCACACAGAGAGACACAGGGAAAGAGACCAAGAGCTGGAAGCATTCCACTTTGCTAATTTTGTGCAGAAGGATTTTCTCATGCATTTTTACAGAGGTCTTCAAATCTATTTCAAGATGCAGTAGAAACTCAAGGATAACTCCACTTCCTTGAAATTTAATAAGCCTATGGGCAAAACTCCCGCTCACCATCAAGAAATCATCTCAGCATTTTATAACAGAAGATTGCTGGGCTTCACATAAGGTAAAACCTCACAAAGAGCAAGTAAATAAAATGAGACTTTCTGTTCACTTTTCAGTGAAAATACTGAGCCATTAAATGTCAAATGCCATTCACCATCTTTCACTACCTTACTCACTAGAGCCTAGGACTTGCAAGTTTCTTGGCTTTAATTGTGACAGCGCTGTTTTAGATATGTTAAAAATGCTAAAAGTGCTGAGTGAATGAATAAAACAAGTGAAAAAAGAGCATTGTTTCAGAGAATAATGAAAGTCATTAGAATTTTTTTCACCTTTATTGCTTAACAATCTGACAATTTGGTCTTATACATCCATACATTATATTCTTGTCATATTTTTAAAGTGACACAGTCTGAGGGCAGCTAAAACCAAATCCTGTCAAAGACTGAAGCGGGGTTAACAGCTGGAAAGCATAATTGATCTTTACTGCAGCTGATAGAGTCGCACACATCAGTGCTGAAACAGACATTTCCAAACCACAGAGCAGTTGGATAAGAATCTTCTCATCTGAGGTACAAGCACAGAGATTACAGCTGGCAGCAGTAGGAAAGAGATCCTTCTGTCAGAGAGCAAAGTGACTTTCTGAAGGAATGGGAACCCTATGCTAATGCCTGCAGAGATTATAGGACCAGTAGGAATAGTTACGATCATTGTTTAATCTTCTGAATATAATAAGCCTTTCTCTCTTGTAAGTTGCTCTTATCCATTCAGAACTTGAACACAATTACCCAATGTGCAGTGGTAGATGATGGGCAAATGGTACCAACCCAGAATGATGAAGCAGCACAAATCCAGTTCCATTCTGCACTAAGCATACAAAATATACCTCTAGTATTACATCAACGTTGCTATTATTTATTCTGGTAGAATTTGAATGAGAATTCACATTACTTATCAGCCTTACTTACCACACATTACTTATCAGCCTTAATTCATGGCCTCCTGGGTGGAGGCTTTACTGCAGATTCATATTTGGGGTGTCTGATCTGCCTCTGGAAAAGATGTACACTTTTTTTTTTTTCCCCCACATTGCCAGTATTTATCTCTGCCAGTTATTCCAAGCTGTCATTAACACTTAGAAATCACATAATTGAAGACTAGGAATGTATATAAACCTTACGAAATTGCTGGTGTGAAATGTTTCATCTTCACTGACTCCAAATGTGCATGGCCCATGAGAAAGAGAAATTAAAATGTTGGCATGCAAATGCACAAGAGACTTGTAGAGTACAATTTCTGCCTGACTCATTTGAAGGAAAGTCAGTGCCCTGCACATGGCCAGATGACTGCTGAGCACACTCTGTAGCAATCTAACCACATTCTCCTGCCTTCTACACTCAGTCTTGGGCAGGGATCAAGATGTTCAAAAAACAAAACATCAATACCATCACCATGACACCAGGACACGTGGCTGCTTCTTATTTCCATGGCTCAGCACAGTGTCTGCAGCAACAGCAAAACATTCCATGTAGCTGGTAAAGTGTTTAACCTAAAACAAAACTGCAATTTTTAAAAATAATTTTCCCAAGTCTAAGATGACCAGCTACCTCAAAACTGACCCCTGATATTATTTGCTTCCTCAGAACTGGTTGTCCTAAAGTTCCCAAGGGCCACAAAGGCAGTGCAGGTAGCCAAAAGAATGAATAAAAACAGGGGTTTGTTTGTTGAATGAGAACTCCCAGCAGAAATGTTTTGTGTAGGAATCAATAAAACTTGTTCAACAAGTACAAGCTATTTTGCTCAAACCCTACTGAAAATTTTATTTTTAAAGACAAAAGTAACATATATGCATTTTTATTTCTGTCAACAGCAGAGTTAAGTCCTACAGAAAGAAGGTGTTTGCTGTTAGTAATAATACACAGCACATGAAAGGCATTTACTGAGAGAAGGACACTTTGTGCCAGTCAGAGAGGTGAACCTCTGACGGCTTTCTGAGCTAAACAAATAAGGTACCAAAAAAGTTAAAAAGGTCTTTTGATTAAATTTTGAATGAACAGGGAGTCTCCACACTTTTCACAGCCACACATATATCACATACGTTAGAACAGATGTGCTCTAAGATGGTTCTGTATTGGTATAATACCTGCCAGGAGGAACACTCCAAAATCAGGTCCTTCATCTTGTAAACTGTGTGACATAATGATATGTTCAGATTCATTTCACATTTCAAATGGCAACATTTTTACACAACTTGCTTTCAGACTCAAAATGTTCAGTGAACTCCCAGATCCCATCTTCTTTCTCTGATAGTGAGGCAGTTTTGATGTGCCCTTCTGCTAACAAAGGGTTAAAACCTTTTCTTATGTTCCTAGTGGGTTGTAAAAGAAACTGCTGAAGCTGATCAATGACCACTGTTAAGACCTGGAAACCAATTATAAACCTGAAATTTGTGATGAACAAAGCTCTGAAACACTAGGATGAAAACTACTGAATTAGTCTAGTTCATTAAAATCATTAATAGTCATGAAATGAAAACCACCAGAGTCCAAAAAGGCTTAATGCCCTATCCATATTAATTAGATGGGAGCAAATCTGAAGTGAAAAGCAGCACATGCTTTGTAGAATTAGCAATTGCTCTCTACAGACTACACAGATCTCTATTAAAATTCAGTTTAATTAAAATTGATCACGTTAAGAAACTGATGTGGTTAATTAACTGAATTCCTGAACTTCTTTTCATACATTTCACAAATGCATTGTACACTGTTTTCCTGGGTGACAGCTTATGTTGCAGTGAAAATCTTGATATCGCAGGTTAATGCCGCATGTTTCATGAGGCCTAAAGTTCCTGTGTCCCCGCCAGGAAACCCTGACAGCACAGGGAAAATGAAAGGCCTTCCAAAATCTACCACCAGAAAGCCTGGCTGGAGCTTTAAACAGTTTCTTTTTTAGATAAGTGTGGAACTCTGGGCACGTATGAGGAAACATCCCAAGAGCTGTGGTCTCATAAGGTCTCTCATTAGAACTACATACATTTTACAGGAAAGCTACCAACAGACCCATACAGAGATGCAAGTATCAGCACAGACTGACATAAACAGCCAAAGGCTCTGCTCTATGCAGTTAGTGAACATAAACATGCAGACTGCAAGCATTTCAGCTTTTAAAACACATTGTCTCCGTGTGTCTCACCAGCATCCATGAAGAAATAGGGCTTGGCTGAGGGCTCACACCAAGAGATGCCCAGGAACACAGAGCTGGCTCAAGCTGCACTGGTTGTGTTCTGCATGGAGACTCCCAGGGCAGCCCAGCACCTCCAAGAGTCCATGGGACCATTCTCTAAACAATGAGGCAACCATTTCCAGTTAACAGCAGACTTGGCAGTGCTGGGTTAATTGTTGAACTATATGATTTTAAGGGTCTTTTTCAACCTAAATGATTCTATGATAAACCACTAATGCCCTACCAGCTTCAGGAGAAAGACTGAATTGCATCTCCTGAAGATTCATTTTTATCATGCTGTTTTAAACAATAAGGCACTGTGAATTGTGCCATTCTTTTTTTATGGTAGGAAGACTTCAGAATTTTCCATGTCCTGTTCATGGGCATACGTTAGTCTATGGAAGCAGCTTAGTTATGAAGTACTGCTGCAAACAATTCTCAATCTTTCACAGAATCACTTCTTACAAAATAGTCCAGTGCCTGTCCCTTATGTCATGCTGTAAAAGGGGACATCACTGCAGCTGTTGTTTGAAAGGAAGTGGATGGATGACCCAGTCTCTGATAAAGTACAGAGGATCCTCCTACAACATCAAGATTAACATCTGAACTGCCAACCAAGTGGCTTCCCAACCTTTCACAGAGCAGAGTGACACATGGATTCTCAACGACTGATAAGCAACAGACAACCCAGGCAACACCTCAGAGATAAACCCCAAAATTTAAGAATAAGGAGGAGTGTGGCCAGACAGCTACTGAAGGGGTGTGGATCTAAGGTCTGAAAATGGCACAAAGTCTAAATGGAGGCTAAAATAATTACCCAGGAATTACATAATACAATAAATATATTACAAAGAACAGAGTTTTAGATATAAATTTTACATGCCTTTGACTTAAATTCAAATCTATATGAATAATGGCACTGAATTTGGTATAACCTCATCTCATTCTTCATTACTTCTGACTGCAATGTAAATGCTAAAGTGGTATTTTCTTCTCTGAATTCATTTTGCTAAAATAAAGTGCATCTGACTAGGATATAAGATACACGACTGACTCTTAATTCCCTCGTGGCCAAACCCTTGTTAATGTCTTGGCCTGTTTCAGTAAAATGATCATGGTTCAAGTAATGTAAAACACATGCATTCAATCATTTTCCTTTTCCCTAAAGGCAAATTCTTTCTTATCATGGTAAAACAGGAGTCGTGTGCTGATGCATTGGAGAGCCAAAGTTCTTTTAAGCCTCATCAGGAAATTGAACACTTACTGCAACCTATCGTTTGGAGCTGCAGAATGAAAAAAAAGCATAATGCAAACAAACATAGGAGGTTCAGTCAGCATTATCTAGTATTGCAAAAGCCTAAGCAGCTGCCTTAGAAAATGAACAAAGACCCCAAATCAAATAGACAAAATTAACTTCAGCAAAAAAAATCTATTAATATTTAATTCAGGATTTCATAGTTAATAGTTAAAATACAACCAATTGAAAGGAGATGCTCATGATATGCTTGCCTTGGAAGAGGGGTTGTTTCTCCCAAGTAACCACAAAGACAGCAAGGCCTTAACACAGGAGGTGTGCACTCTTTACTTATGCAGCATCTTTTTATAATCCTCTTTTTGTAACAAAAAGGGAAAATTCATACTTGGAAAAACTGAATGACAGTACAACTGGATGAAATAGAATACCAGAAACTATATAGTAATTAAAGCAGGTTCTTCATTGGTTAAAAAGAAAAATCTTAGAACAAGATTTCAATTGTAAGTTCAATTTCAACTTACTTTCAATTGTAAGTTGTCCTACTTGGGTTTCTTATGGGCTCCTGTATTGGATCTTCTGTTTCTCAGAGCAGCTTGAAAATTTCCTGGGCTACTATGTTGAACCACATCTCTTCCCTGAGGAACAGCAGAATAAATGGGAATTGTCCCTTTCCAAGTAAAAGCCATGCAAGCTGACTGGAGTCGTGAGAGTTGACAGAAAGGGAACCAGAAACAGGAGGATTAAATCCATCCTTCAGGAATGGGGTCAGACCCCAAACCCTGAATGACTTCCCGGGTGCTCACAGCCAGAGGCTCAGTGTTCTCTGAGCCCCTCTAGCCCCAGTCTCTCTAACACTCTGCGCCCTGAACCTGCAACTCCACAAGCTCCCAGCACACCATGGCTCCTCAGGAACACACAGGTAACACACTCTGCTTTTCAAAAGGGCAATGAGGAAGACCTTCCCCATCCATCCATGCATCCATCCTTTGCCCATCACATCTTTCCTAGGAAAGCTGATCTCCAAAAGATCCAGGTACATAAAGGGTCAACTCTCCACTGCTCTCCTGCCAACTTCCTTTTCTTGCTGCTGACATGGCTTAAACATAAGCATTAAATCCATTTCAGCAGTGAATGACACAACCTGTCATTGGTCTGGAATGAAAGGTGTCATTAAGCAACAACAGGGAGCAAGCTTTCTTGGTAATTAAAATAGAATTCAAAAACAGATTATACTTCCAGTACCTGAAGCCCCATAAATGAAGATTTACAGTTAATTTGGCCCATTTTAGCACTTCCTTATCCTACGAGTACTTTTCTGGCAGAAGAATCATTACAGTACATGAGGAACAGGACTCACAAAACAATTCCACTCCATGATCAGGCACATCATTTTAAATCAGACCCCATAAGAAGTACTTACGAAGGAAATTACACCCCACAAAACTGAATGACACTTAACACAGAGCACAAATCTTCATCTGTTTTATAATCACAAAAAGCTATTACAAATCTATTAAGTTAGTGGCATTCTCCCACTTATATGTAAAACCAACAAAAGAGAACAGAGAAAATCTTTAGCTTGCCACTGCGTAGCATCATATGCAACAGCCCAGCTTAAACCAACTAGAAAAACAAAACACCCAAACTAAAATCCACATCAATTTCTTTCACAGTTAAAAGTCAGAAACTTCAGAAGGTGTTTACCAAAAGACTAGTCTAAAATCACTAATAGAAAAGTATTATACTCTTTTATATTGTCAACATCAGTTAATTATTTTATATGGCTTTTGCACTCCTCATATACAAAGTATGTAAATTCAACAATTCCTCCTCTGGGCTTCCAAATACCTCTTGGGCCTATTACCTGCAGCAGTAGGTACAGAATGCAGACTTTGTCTGGGCTCAGGGTAGCAGATGATATAAATCATTTAAATGAACATGTGGAAAATGGAGGCACT
Organism: Trochalopteron elliotii; assembly: GCA_024734555.1. NCBI lineage: Eukaryota > Metazoa > Chordata > Aves > Passeriformes > Leiothrichidae > Trochalopteron > Trochalopteron elliotii. Next base: position 463,660 of record JANPWX010000473.1, on the reverse strand, counting down.
GCCAAAAAATGTTACTGCTGGACTTCATTTCCAAAGTCTGCCTGAGTATATTAAAGGGAAAATGCAGAGAAATTCTCACAGTGACTTTGTAAAAAAAGTCAGGCAATATCAATTCTCTGTAAAGCAGTACTAAAGCTACACTAGGGTACAGTTTAGTCCAGTATCTTGTCAACTTGTTAGCATGAAATCAATGAATGTATAGAACTTGTGTGTCTCATGCCTTCCTATGCACAGATTTAAAGACGGCATGGAATATTAGAGATTGTTTAATTATTTCTTGATGAATTACTAAGTAGGCAAGGTTAAGTAACAGCTGCAGTCAAAATGTGGAGCTGATAGGTACTTTTCCCTAGATTCCATTTATTCATTTTATTTCCATAATGATTACATAATTTACATAATTATTATAATTCACATAATGAGTATTTGTATCCATGGGTACCTGAAAGAAATGCTGTGTTCATACACTGAACATTTACTACTTTCTGAAAGTTCAGGCTCATCAGGATATTTCAAGGGAATGTTTACCTTGACTGACTTCTTCAACCTTGATGAAATTCTCATCAGTTTCTGACAGACTTGCTGTCATCTGTCTTTTGTCATCTTCCTTCGTATGACCCTTTATCCTACAAAAATCATCAAAATTTAAAACACTTAAAGTGTTCAAAGTAGAAACAACCAAACTAAAATTTCAGGAAAAGGTATTAATAATTGGACTTTATGTATGAAAGTCTCCCACACTATACAATTGCATTTGAATGAAAAACTTCTGTTCTTCTTGCAGTTTGGGAAGGTAATGTTTTCTGTGGATGAATGAAGTACACAGATGCTTCATGCTAATAATGTACCTTTCCATAAGTAGAGTTCTCTTACTTAGCTAAACACATTAAAGTTTGTTACTGGTGAAATATATTCATTATTCCTACAGTCAAATTACAACTTTCATCTTTCTGCTGAACTGAGAGGAAAATGTTACAAAAATTACAAGTTAAAAAACCTAGAATGACATGGAGAATGCAGGACAGGAAGGAGGACGATACACACGAGGAGCCCACCCTCAGTAAGTTCAGTTACAGTTTATCATATCACTCCAGAGCCCCAGTTTCAATCATCTATTATTCTGCTTGAAGCATGGAGCAAGCTTTGAAGCAAACTCTTGCACTAATTTTGCATGAAAACACCATCTGGCCCTAAACAACTATCTGGGCTATGGATCTGTTTGAGCCTAGATATGGTCAACATGATATTGAAAGGTCAAAGAAGGGTCTAATTATATGCCTTAGTACTTAGAGGCCATGGTCATTGGAGCATGAACATAATCACTCAGGCCAAACAAGACTCATTTATAATTTTAATTATCAGTGAATCAGACATCTCTTGAAGAGTTGTTCATGTAAAAGAATTATATGACTGTTGCTCAAAATAGCTGTCTTGTTTGTCTCTAAAATAATCCCTTGAGACACCCCCAATAATTCCCTGCTGATATATTTAGAATCCATCAATCTTCTCAACCACTGCATGTTAACATATCTGGAGTATTGTATAATTGCACATAAAAAACCCGCCTTGTGTTCCAACTGTACAGTCTGCTACAATGGAGTTATCAAAAATCCAGAATTCCAAACCTAAGATATATCAAACTAGGGCTGACCATACAATTCCATTCACTTCCTTGTGTGGAATGATGCAACATGTACAAAACAGACTGCAATGATATTTTAACAAGTCTCTTGCCTCATTCACTGAATATGGTGGAGTCCTTTGGGGGGTGGGAAATGAGCTGTAACTAAAGGAACACCCAATCTGGCTGCTGGGGAAAGAAAAGGTTCTGCTTGAAAGAGACCAGGATGACACAATATGAAGCACATGTTAGTAGATAAGCTGATCTATAACCTCTTCAGCTGCCATGGATGCTACATGACATCATATAAATCACTAAAATAACTTTTTTGCCCTCAGATAGAATCATAGAATATACTGAGTTGGAAGGGACCCATCAGGACCATCAAGGTCAACTCCTGGCCCTGCACAGGACACCCCAAGAATCCCACCGTGTACCTGCGAGCGTTGTCCAAATGAATGGTAACATGAGTGCTGTGACCACTTCCCTGAGGAGTCTGTTCCCATGCCCAATCACAGTCTGGGTGAAAAACCTTTTCGTGACACCCAGCCTAAGCCTCCCAACTCAGCTTCATGTCATTTCCTTGAGTCCTGTCCCTGGCCAAGAGAGTGAAGAGAGCAGTACCTGACCCTCCACTGCCCCACAATGAGGTCTGACCTCAGTCTCCTTTTCTCCAGGCTGAACAAACCAAGTGTCCTCAGCCACTCCTCACACGGCTTCCCCTCGAGGCCCTTCACCTTCCTTGTGGCCTCCTTTGGATGTTCTCTAATGGTCTAATGTCTTTTTTATATTGAGGGGCCCCAAACTGCCTCAGGACCCGAGGTGAGGCCATCCCAGCTCAGGGCAGAGCAGGACAATCCCCTCCCTTGCCCAGCTGATGATGCTGTGTCTGATGTCCCCCAGGACAGGGCTGGGCCTCCTGGCTGCCAGGGCACTGCTGATTCATATCCAACTTGCCATGGACCAGGACCCCCAGGTCACTTTCCACAATATTGATCTCCAGCCTCCTGTTCCCTAGTCTACATATCCAACCATCCCAGATCCAGCACTTGCCCTTGCTAAACTTCATCCAGTTGGTGATTGTCTGTCTCTCTAAGTTTTTTGAGATCTCTCTAAGTTTTTGAGGTCTCTCTGCAGGGCCTCTCTGCCCTTGAGGGAGTCAACAAAACTCCCAAACTTTGACTCCTGTCCCTCCAAATAATCCCAGCTGACCCATTTAACAATGTGTGAGCACTGTCGCAGGGTCCTATAAAGCAGAACAGAGGTTCAGGGATGAGAACAGCTGTGAATAGAATCAGGGATGAGAATGAGGAGTGGGCTGAGGGCACAGGGTTATAAATGAGACATATGGGGTGGATCTGAGGGTCAAGGTCCAATAGGGGTAGGGAAAACTGGTGCAGAGGGGTGGCTAGGAACTGGGGGGACTAATATGATCATAGGGGTGGAGTACTACAGCAAAAATAACCCAATGGGGTTCAAGGGAAGAAAGAACATTCCAGGAGGGGTGCATATAGGGGGAAGGAGGGCTCAAACAGGGTGACATGAACTTAACAAACCAACAGAACAAAAAAACCTAAGAGATATTAACATGTGGCTGCAGAGGCCCGTGGGAGAAAGGCATTTCTCACCCTAACATAGAGGGGTATTTCTGTCTGTTTGCATTGGCCCCTCCAGGGCTGAGGCATAGCTGCCCCTGGACCTCCACAATCCGTTGACGTCCATAGTCTGGCTCCCCTCTCACACAACCAGCCTGGTCTCCTCTGAGAGGAAAGCAGGGCACTGGGAGGTGGTGGCTGTTCCGTCAGGCCTGGCTGCCTCCAGCAGACACCCACACCCACAGCCTGCAGGCAAGGCCACCGCCGGTGTCACAAAGGGATGCTGGCTGCACTCCCAGCCACCCTGGCTGCTGCTCTGGGCACTGTGCACACACAGAGCCCACGTCCAGAACAGGCCTTCCGTAGGAATTAAGGCTGAGCACTACAGTTTAAGTCTCGGGGAAAAATCTCTTGCATACAGAGTTTACTTGCCCAAGTTTAATACTATGACATATGCCGCTGTTACCATTCATTTTACCCATCTTGATGCTGATTTCTCCCATGTTTTTACATAGTTGGGGAGAAAAGGAACAGATTGTTGCATATTCAAAGCACTTGGAGTAAAACATAGAGCTGGAATCAAAGATATTCAAATAGATATTTCAAATAGAAAAAGGTAATAAATTGGATCATTTGCTTCCATATTTCCTTTCAATCATTAATCAAATACATTTCCATTTCTAATTTTACAATTTTTCTTTTCTTTTGACCTTTAATAAAATGTTTCAATTGATCAGGGTAATAAAAATGTGAATTATATGAGCTGGCACAGACAAAGAAAGACCATTGAGCAATCTGTATTCCAGATATAACAAGGAAAATGCCTCTTGATTAATTATGGGCTAAAAGGTAACTTAAAACAATTCCAAGTATTATATTTTTATCTTAAGAATTCAGTAAAGTACAAACTTTAAAAAAAAAATCCAAACATGAACAGCCAAAACAAAGGGTTTGTGGGACTGCAGCTGTCCTTGAGTTGACATACAGAACCTATTTGCTCATTAATGCAAATATTTTTTAGCACAAATAAGAACGTATTTTCCTGTGCTCTTGAAGTTTATTTCAGTCATATCCCAAACACTAAACTTCTTAAATTGTTTCATAGCAAAAGCACTTAAAAGTTTTTTTTTGGATTTTCTAAACACCAGTGCAGTACTGTCAGCAAGAATGTAATCAAAGCAAAAAGGCTGCTGAGCCTGCCAACCAGTAATATTATTTGTTTCAATAGCTTTCCTTTGAATAGAAGTATTGATTTTCTACATCAGAACTCTTCTGCAAAGAGCATTAAAAAAGAAATTAGACTTCCTTTTTTTTTTCCATCTTATTAAGGACCATTGTTGAAGGCTAGCAATAGAGTCACCAGGGATTTAAAGTTTGAGCTAAATAGATCATCCATTTAGGAATTCTAGGAAATTTTTCTTCTGTTCTAAGAATTCCTGCTATGGGGCAATGCCATTCCTGCCAGAATGGATAAGGTTTTTTTTCCTTGGATAGAGCCAATTACCTAAATTGCATTATTCCATCTGGCCTCAGCTACCTGTGTTCCTCACATAAATTTCAGGTAGAGGGAAGGGATTGTGAAGGGAGGTAAGAACAGAAGCATAGAATGAAAGGTACCAGTGGACTGGTGGAGGGAAGAGGCTGAACTCTGGAAAAAAAGGTCAAGGTCAGAGGTGTTCAGGAGAAGCAACAAAGGGAATTATGGCTACCAGAAAACAAAATTTAAACAAGTTCTGCATTCCAGAGTTCTTAGCTCAGAAAAATATCTACATGCCAGGAGAAATTCCTAATGACACGTGTTTCAACAGGGTTTGTTATTCCTTCAGCAACCACCCCAGCCTGCCATCCCTACCTACATCACAACAGCCTAGGAGGACTTCCAGGCCTCAGGTAGCAACACCCTTTAGCAATGCTCTTTCAAGTAACAGCAGTGGTTTTTGACTTCCTCAACTTAATATCTATTCTTAAAAAAAGGCCAATGAACTAGAGAGCTACTACTGAGTCAAATTTAGTGGGATTAGTAATGTACATTGAAGAACAGAGACTGGAGTCACTTTTAAATTTTTTACTTAAAATTATGAACATTTATTAACATATTCATTATCATTAGCTGAAGATCAATTTTCAGTGGTTACATTTCCATCGTACTACAATAAATTTTGTGCAGTTACTTTCACATCAGCATATTTAAATCAGAGTTACCAGAGCTACAAAGCAAAGATTTGCCCCCCACTATCATTACAGTAGTGCAGCCAGCATTTGGTTGATCAAGGGTGACCCTGGAGTATCCCTAGTGACAATTACTGCAACAGGATCACTAAAGAGACATGAACAACATATTGCCTTTGTATTCTGACTACACACTTGGGATTAGGGATGTCCAATAAAAGATGCAGGGCTCTATAAAGAACAGGCAATGACATTTAACTTCTAGGCTTCTGATCCCAAGGAGGGAATTCACATTTCAGAGTCTGATGCATGGAGGAATTCAACATTTCAGAGTGGGATTCAAAACAAGTAATGCACTTGAAGTCCAGAGAAAAAACCTGAGCACACAGAGCATCTCAAATGCTGGAATGAAAACATCTACTCAGAGCTGCAAACAAGTTGTAGCACACTAGAGTACCAGAATTTCTTCTTCAGGCAGACTTGTGTGCTCTGACACAGGGTTGCTTAAGTATGACTGATGTGGTGATTACACTGTTCACCTTCATACATTATCACAGCCCTCATGCCTTGCTCAGGATGTAAGAGGTCATGTTCAATGCCATCCTTACCTAGCAAGGTTCAAGTCCATGTTTTCCAACTCCAAGTTAAGCCTTTCCCCCAGGCTATGTATCAAATGACACAGCAGTTCCTGTGATTCTTCCTGCTAGCCCTGCCCTGTTATGCAGAAAAAAAAATCTGACCTGAGGGGGAAAAACCTAAAACAACCCAAACATGAATCATAGCTGGTTTTAATGACTTTATAAGAATACTTTGCCTCTAGGTTCCCAGATGTTGATGTCAGCTCCTGAGCCTATTCTGGGATGGCTCCTACCCACTGGCAGTTCTCTGTACATGCACAGGTGTCCCAGGGAACTGAGGCTCCTTTCTAACACTGCATGACACACACACTACTCCACTACCTCAATCATTCAGCTGTTCCACTAGCCACACCATAACATTACTCACACCCTGAAAATTTCTGGCTTTCCTTTATAATTCCTCTCATTTTTATATATTCTAATTCATTCTTTCAAGCACTACCATATTTGAAGTTATCAGTTTGAAGCTCAGTAAGGCACGTCTCCCCACAGGAAAAGCTCCCACATTTGTGCTTTAGAAGCAAACAAGTTATTAGAAGAGTCCAATAAAAGACTGGGAGTAGAAGTCTCCAAAAGAGAGAAATGGGGTGGAGGGGATCCAATTAAAGAACAACTAAGGAGAAAACTTCATCCCCAGTTTAAACAAAATCTAAGAGGAAGTTGTGATTATGGCAGTGTGTTACAGTATCAGCACCAGTTCTGGACTAAAGGAAGGACATTCAAACAAAAAGCATATTAACTCAAAGTGCACATTTTTATTTAATTAGAGGTAGAACAGAAAGACCAGTAATAGGTCAATAATAATGACTTATTACTTCCTTTATGTGGCACATTTACAATAAATGGTAATTTACCATTAGAGAGACTTATTAAATTTTTTTCTGCTAAAGAAATTAACATTAGTCATGTGGAGAAAGAGAACACTCTCCATTTCCAGCTCAAGGATTTGCATTCAACAAGGCAGTCAGAGGATATTGCAGACCCTGTTCCCCCTTTAGCAATGCAGGAAGAATTAAAGCATAACCATGTATGACATCATTCCAGCTGTATGCTGATGGGCTACAGATCGTTTCATCCATGCTATTTGAAAAACATTCCACTTTCCAGTCATTAGACCTGCTAAATGGATTCACCTGCCATACCCTTGGAATCATTAAAAAAAGAAAAAAAAAATCTTTGGCACACAGAACCGTACTTTAGTTTTATTCTTATGGCTGATGTACTATTACTTTTACATCCTAAAAATAACTTAAAATTATTTTTTCACTTTCTTCATTGGAAAAAAAATCTACATCCATGTTGCCTGCTTTTTTTCTTGCTCTAGGCTTATGTCAAAATTTGTGATTAACTATCTCAGCAAACAAATATAACATGACTTTCTAGACAAAACTTGTCATTACCAGGGCTGCACTGCACCTTAGTATTTTTAAATAACTGCCTGTTGGCCTGTTCCAAGAAAAATAGGATCAGTTTACTCATCTGAAGTCTACTTCTGCTAACTTCCTTAATTATTTGACACGAAGATAGAGAGCTGCTATTTAACACTTCTTCCAGTCACAGGAAAATATCACACCATTTGTGCACTCATTATAGCTCTTAACTTCAGACTCATTTGAAAGCTTCAACTCTACAGGTGGGATTTTCAAAGCTGCCTCTAAGTCATTAATTTCTAATTGGACATCGCAACCCTCTAGGCAAGCTTTAAAAATCTCATCCTAAATAATCAATATTCTACTCCTTAATAACCTGATCTGCAAAAGAGTTGACAGGACAAAACATTTAGCTACTAAGGGAGACTGCTGTGATCATGGCAGGAAAAATAAAAGATTGAATATCCTCATCTTATTGGTAGGATTCTTTCCTACTCCCCATAAGGTGTGAAAGGGACCAGACTGACAAAGGACAGAGGAGGAGAGGGAATCCTCAGGGAAAAAAAACAAAAACAAACAAGTCCAGAATCAGAGCTTCATACATATCAGGAAAACAGAGCAGATTCAACAGTGCTGTGCACTGCTTCAGTGTATATTCAGAATATAAGTCCAAAACAATATGATTAGATGGCAAAAAAAGCCCAGCAACAGTTTAAAGGGAAAATAAAATGCTGCATAATGCCATAAAGCAATGTATATGATAAAAAGAAAACCAAATAATTAAGGTATCATTACAAATCTAACCTCACATTTTTGAAATGTGTAAGATGGGGATTAAAAACACCAAAATAAACATCAGATCTAGCTGGGTTACTTACAGTTAAATATGAAATAAGATTTCAGGGTATACATCAGTCTGAGTGACCTAATGAAAATGAGAGAGCTAATTATATTAAATCTGAGGCAACAGCAGGAAAAAAAAACAGTCAGAGAAACATTTGGGAATATCTCACCAATTCAAGACTGTAAATAATTTGAAACATACTCTCCAAAATACATCAGAAAGGGGGAGAAGGTAATCTAATATAGACCATCCCTAGTCTAATTAGCAGGCATTTGAACAACTTCATTTTCTCAGAGGGAAGAAAAATAACCCTCCCAAAACCCACACATTTAAAATTTTAATTATTATTTTCTCTGAGTTTCCTACATTCTATAACAGTTACAGAACTGAGTAATAATTACTTTGTGAAGTCCTTCCAAAATAAAATACCCTTAGCCACCTTGCAGCAGAAAAAGGGTTCCATCTGGTTTAACATACTGTATTTAAAAACACACCAAATCTTGAGATGTTGACATCCAGGTAATTCAGTGCAGTCAGAACACAGCTCCTTCCCTTAATGGTTCTCTAAAACCTCCTTTGCCTCTGCCTTGATTTTTACACAAGTTACCCAATTACATGGATTATGTATGCAAAACCACAATAATAATTGCATATCTTTCAGCAATTTGGTTTTTCAATCAGCCTTTTTTTGGCATTAGGTGCATGAAGAACAATCAAGATTTTAGTATAGCATCTGTCAAGGAAATTCAAGTTTCCTTACTTTGATAACTTCACAGCTGACTCTTGATACAATCTTGTGAAATACCTATTTCATATTTGGTCTGACTTGAATTGGTAATCTGAAGTATTAAAAAAAAATTGTTACTAATATTGCTCTGTAAATCAGCAGATGTCTGGAGAGATGCAGTGTTATGAATTTCAGATATTTCAAAATATTTTAAATAGATCTTTTCATTTGAGCATAACTAGGAGATACATTTCTCACTGTTTTGTGTTATATAATCAGTGTGTATGCAAAATTTGAGTAAAGTTTAAAGAAATTTTGCATAATGAAGAAGTTCAGCTTTTCAGTGCAGAGGCAGTGTGGTCTGAGCAGGTTGAGATTGAGTTCCTGAGTAAGGTCAGCATCAGGATTTTAATGTGCCAAATTCTCTTTGTAACTTTGCCCAAAGTCCTAGCTCAGACTCAATTAATTCTACATTATCCAGATTTCTAGCTGTGGCAACACAGTAATGGTGAGATTGATGATATTGGGACATTCTTTGAATTTCTCCCACTCACAAAATACTTTAATGAAGCTTTTCTTTCTAGTATGTCAATACTAGTGACTTTGCTGCCTTTCTCTAAAGAGGTATTGCTGCCACAATGCATATAAAACTTTAGAGCTGCATCAAAGACCAGCAATTGTTTTTTAATAATCCCTGGTGTTGATACCAGGATATCAAAACACTAGAAATCAATTCTGCAGACTAATTACACACATAGTTGAAATCCAAAATTTCATTTGAAGGAACTAACACACTGAGGCTTTCAAAAGGTGAGACAGACTGGACACCATCTGACCAGTAATTTCCCTTTCCTGTTTTGATACTGCAGTTTGGGCTTGTACTCAAAAGGGCTCTGCAGTGATCCTGAGCAGACACTCACCATACATCCAGGAGTGAGTATCAACCTGTGCAGGGGAAATTGCTTTATGCAGTTAATGATAAAACATGCTATGCTAGAGCTAACTTTAACCCCCCACTTCATTCCTTATATGAAATGGCTGTAGCCACTGGAGAGACAGTGCCACTTTCCCTACACAGGACAGCAGCAATACTTCACAATTGCATGTGCTGCATTCTGGATTAAGAAATCCTTTGTGTTTTCCACATCATCCTCAGCGGCTAGAACACCAGAGGAAAGAAAGAAGAGACTCCACCTTTTGCATCGATGACAACACAGGCTAAACCTTGACACCTCTTCTGCTGCCACTGATGCTCATACACAGAGGTACAAGGATCCCAAAAAACAGAGTCCCCAGAAGAGCACAGATCTGCTTCTTTGTCCCAGTCATTTCCCCCTACGTTGTGCTGAATCACCCCAAGCAGTTCCTCTGTGAATGTGTACAATTTTCCACAGAGATAAATAGGCAATTGAAATGTAAAAGCCCATGACCGTTCACTTTCTGTATACAAAATGCTGTAATCTTGTAATCAATATGCTATTTAACACAAAGCCAGCGCAGCCCCTGGGGGAGGGGGAGCTGTGCTGGGAATATGTAGTTCGGGTGATAAGGTTTGATGCTGTTCATGGAAACAAACAGGACCTAAACATTACAGCTCAACAATGCTATCTGATGGTCACAGTGCCTCAGATTCATCAAAAACAATGACAGAAAAGAACGGTAAAGTAGCCCTTGAAAACAGAGCATACCTGTTGGTTCAGGCATCCACATCGTAGGGCTGAGAGGGAATTCCCTGCCACGTGTCACAGGGGATTGTGGAAACTCATGGCCAGCTGGGGCAGGCTGAGAAACTAAAAAAAAAACAAAACCAAACACACAGAGCATTGTTTGGCAGAACTAGAAACACTGGCACATTTCTAATAATTTATGTTATGAGAGCGTTATGTAGGAACAACATTTACAGATTATCACACTTTAAGAGAACTCGGAGAAGAAGCAGCACTAGTTTACAGAGACTGTTTCAAATCTAATGAAATTACTAATCCATTCTTTTAATCTGATAATGTTCTACTAGCAAATATAACTATTTTTTTTAACAAAAGCATCAGATACTACAATTTCTTTGGATTTAATTAGCCAATAAGGAATAAAAAGCCAGCTAGATAAAACTAGAAACAGTCAAAGTAATTTGAAATCATTAAATAATTTCTAGATGTGTACTTAAGTGAACTGCTGCCTTGTCCTTTCTGACCGCTGGTGGAGGCAGAACAGTGAATTACACAGATAAGAGCTGAATAATAACTGACTAGAAGCAGGGTATTAAACAGAAATCGTCTCATGTGGAATAGGAGGGTTGTTGTCTTGGTTTTAGTTTGCATTTTCATTTGTACTTAGGAAAACAGTGTGATAATTACAGCTGATCGTAATTTGAGATAAGTGGCAAAAACATACGAAACTAAAAAATGTGAAGAAACTATATAAATTAGAAATACATGCAAACAAAATATAAATCAAAGCACATAGAGAAGAAAACAATCATGCAAGCTGTCAAAAAAGAGCATTTCCCTGTGAGATGTTCCAAATCCTATCAAGCAAAGTTCAACTTCCTTGTTATTTTCCACCTCACCCTCTGCTGAAAGCTGCAGAGGCACATCCAGGTGATGTGTCCATTCTTCAGTTTCCAGTTCAGAGGCAGGCATATTATAATATAAACCACTATTGATTTCAGTTCACTTTAATACCCTGGACTGTGAACTGTGGTGGTGGTGGTGGACTCCAATTCATAATCCCTGTCAGATTTAGCTCCCACAGCTAAATCCACAGGGGTTATGAATAAGAGAACTTAGAAATCATTTCAAAGTGAGATATGATCCCAACAGGCAAGTACAGTCTGAGGATATATACACTGAATCAGAGGGTAAATTACTAACTAGCTCTGCTCCTAAGAGGGACAGTTTAATTGAATGGATACCATGAACCAAGAGCTCAGACACACCCTGTTATGAAAGCATTGCCTGTGTGGCACAGGCAAAAAGAAGTCATGGCAGAGCTCCTCCCACATTCTGGACACTGCAGTGAAGCACAGCAGCCCTTCAGAGAACCGCATGTCTCTTCCCTCACCCTCAAAAGTATCTCCCCAAATGAAGTGAGTCCAACCACTTTATTAATCCAGGCCTCAAAACAGCCTCCCACAGATGTGCTGCAGCCTCTGGCTGGGCAAGATTACCACCAGTAGTGCTGCTCAAAGGTCTGTGACACCAAGCACTGCACACACAGGTTGTGGGCTCCTTGACATTTTGTTTTTGGTGCTTTTCCTTTCCAAGCCTATGTCTCTTTAGACGATAACTTTGTACTGACTCCCACCCTCCAAACTATAGTTCCTTCACTAAAGCTAAGGCTTTAAATCTGTAGAAGCCTTTTTTTAGTAAAATTAATCATGTCACAGGTATATTCTTTGTCTCCACCACTACTACTCCACAGTCACAATATCTAGCCCAGTGGTAGCTATTTATTTATTGATACACTCAATACAAGATTAACTCTACCTCAAGTCACTAGAAAAATAACTAGGAGTCAAGGAAAAAAATTTTAAAAAATCAGATTAACGATTAAAAAGTTCCCTCTATACATGAAATAAAGGTATCACATCATCAACTTTTAATTTTTCTAAAGGATTGAGCAGATGCCTCTAACACATGGTCCATAATTAAAGCTCTGCTAGACAAGAAAAGTTGATGATTTAGTAGTAAGCTCCTGATTTTCCATCATCAATCTTATTATTACCCAAATCAGTAACAGCAGCCAGCCTCTGCTGCTTATTGACACCCAGAAATACCTCCCCAGCATTACATGACTAACCAGAAGCAGACTAAATCTCATCCCCATACCTAGAACACTTCTGTAATTTAAGAAAACAAATCAAAACCCAAACAATATTATTCAATCAAAATGAGATAATAGACAATCAGAATCCTATTTTTGTTGCTTTTACTTTTGCAACGTTTTACAGTCTGTGATTTGGCAGGCAAGTTCTGTTGTCATATACACAAAAATAATTGTAAGAAATAAAGACATCCAAGCCCTTCCTGGAGGTCATTATAATGTGTACAGGTTTTGAGAATGCAAGCTGTAGTTCACATATACATAGAGGAATCCCAGGGACCCGCCCAATTCATAGCCCTGGGGAACCTGGCAGTTCACAGGGGCAATATCAGAAGATGAGATATTTACAGTGACAAACTGGCACCACTGAGGCAAATACTAATGAAGCAATGTCAGAACAGAGCCCACAGGGCTCAGGAGGCTCTACAGGTATTTTAAGAGAAACTTATGATCTCTGGTATCAAAAGCCACAGGAAGATCAGTAAGAATTAAAATTGACAGTGTGCCAGAATCCACCTACTATGAAACAGAAGGTCACTACAAATCCTCATTAAAGCTGTCTCTCTGCTTTGGCCTGATTGAAATTTTTCAAACAGTTTATTATTACCATGAAGGTAAGGGCTGCAGTTGCCCTACCACAACCTTTTTCCAGGACCTTTGCTAGAAAGGTAGATTTGAAACAAGGTGGAAAACTGAGAAATTGCCTGAGGACAGCAAAAGGCTGCTTAATCAACTGCTCCAATCTCCAGCAAAGAAGAAATTCTTCAAGATGCCAAAGAGGTGTTAATGATAGATATTATAAAAGGGAGCTGCTACAGTATATCTTCCAAGGACTGCCACAAAAGCCTGGCTGGCAAAAGATCAAGAAAACAGCTTGCAAGTGCACGACCATATCTATAATAAAAGTACAATGTGACAGGTTTAAAATCCATAAGCTATGCTGAAGTACATAGTTCAGAATCCCAATGACCCAGCTGGAACTGAAGTCATTGAAAGCTTTGGCATTTAACCACCACAGAAAAAGGGAAGACCCCAAAGCCTTCTCTCATCTCCTCACATCTCTCCACTAGTAGACCTTGTGCCCAGAAGTGTCCCAGATTGTTTCTATGTAACCAGTTTGGAAACCACCATGCTTGGAAAACTTCAGCAGATGTTAAACATGAAGAATGCGCAACCATAGGAGAACAGCAGCATTGAGTAACAAAAAATAAATCCCCCAAGCCCACCACAGGTCCTTGAAACAACGTGTCAAGCTGAGAACCTGAGCATGTAGGGGCAATGATGGCCTCCCACAAGCTTCTCTGGCCTCTGAGGCAGTGCCTTAGCAGGCAGTGAGGCCATGCACTCACAGCGAGGGCCTCCCTCCCAGCTCAGTTCCTCTGACTCTTCACTTATGGTGCTTCAGTTCCTTTTGATCACCACATTCATTGCAGTCCTCCTTGTCCCATGCACATCTATTCAATCAAGGAGTCTCCTTTCTAGGTCAGAAACCAGAAAGAAAATCTGGGAACATCAGCTGGTTGGTCCTTCAGGACCAGCAGAGTATCATCGTACCCCCGAAGCCCAACCAAACCACAAAATCTCCCAACAATCCAAACTCTTCCCCACAAATCCCAAGGATGATAAAGGAACAGCACTTCAGTAGCACCCTAAGTCTAAGAAGGATCAGCATTTCTTCATGTCTTTGGTAATCTGACTTCTTTTGTGCTCAACAAGCATTTCAATTGAGCAAAGTTTAAGTAACTTTGATCCTGCTAAACGTTTTCTTTCAGCAATGGCACCATTATCAAACATCTGGAATAACCAAAAGGGTTGTATGGCAACAGAACTCTGCAGGGAAGCTGTTGGGAGAGGAGTACATGGTCACACTCAAGTTCTGGCATATGAGCTGGTGAGGGTGCTCTGAACTCTTGACAGGGGAAATGCTGGTGGCTGGAAGAGGTGCTTGTGACAATGAATGTCACTGAATGAACAAGCAGAGTTGGAGTGAAGGGAAGGAGATGCATTAGCATTTCATACATGGATTAATTTCAGCAATCATGGAATTCACTAAGAAAATGAGGCTGAGGTCTTTTGTGAGATTATTAGTGAATGGACAGCAAGGGAAGCAACAGTAGAACAGGTGATCAGTGGCACATGACGAGGAAATGCTGAAAAGCAAATAACTGAAAAAACCAGCCTATACTTCAGATCTTGGATACCTCCAGTATTAAAAGAAATAGATAAATTCTGGGCTAAATCTGTGACCTAACACACCATCCTCTTTACAACAGCAACTGATGCCAAAACCTTTGAGAGCATCTAAAAAAATCCCATGACAAAAAATTGTGATTTCTAGAAACACTTGATTTTTGTCCTCTGCTCATGCTCTTCTGTGACTCTGTGTGCACTTCCACCACCTCTGTCCTCAACCCAGACAATGGCATTACTTATACAAAACATCCACTTCTTTCCCTCCCTCCTGAAACCTCCACCAGGCTCTCATTTACCTTCATAGCAATGAGAAGAAGCAGCTGTTTGACTGTTACATTAAAAAGTAACATTAAAAACATTTTCTCTGAAAATTTAAAACATCCTGCATATACCTTACTTGTATCAATACCATAACCATCTCAGCTAAAGGAAGAGAGGATAAAAAGTATTAGGTTATGTCACTGTAAAGAAGTAGTGAGGTCAGACCTGTGTATTTTATACTAGTTCTGTCTTTGTTTTATACAGATGTAAGGAAATAAGGACTTCATTCTGTTTATTTGTTTCATATTTACTATAAACAGCAATCAGGGCTCTCCTCTTGAGCTCCATCTCTATGTTGTTGCTGTGTTACTTGGACATCTCAAAACTGTTTTCACATTTAGGCTCCTGCAGGTGATAATTCAATACTGCACCATAATAAATGCATTAATAAAAACTTTAAACACTTTCTTGTAACCTCACTTTCCTCAGACTTGAGCCAAGCAAAATACAGGAGTGCATTGCATGTGTGCTGGACATGGTGACAAGAGGTGTGACTGGCACACAAATCACACAGTAGGCACACCGTGAGCTCATTTTTTTTCTGAAATGGAGATGTAGTTCCCTGGTCTGGCACATAGAAATGTGAAACTTTACAACACAGTTATAAAATCCATCACAGCTCTCACACAGAGCCAGGTCTATATTTCAGTTCTGCTGGACTGGACATGTGGAATATATGGATATCACAATCTAGCTAAGGGAAAAAAAAAATCAAACAGATGGGTATCTTCAAATTCTCACCATGAGAAGAATATAAAGTGTGTAAAATGCAGTTTGTCTGCCTGTGTTTGCAGCTCAACTTCTCTATGATTGACTACAGGTTATCATGATGAATGATATTTTCTTTTGAATTCATTCATTTACTAGTTTTTGGCAAAAGCATAGTCTAGTCTTTGTATGATGATGCTCAAAGTTCCTTAAAACTTTGTCTGCAGAAGCTGAGCACTTATATAATGAAAAACACAGGAGGACACAGAATTACTTAATTCCACAGCTTTGTCCCAAGAAATAAATCTGCTGGAACCCTGCAGTTTTGCAATACATGATCCTCTTAAAGCATGATCTATTGTTTAGATGTCTACATACAAATCAACTGATAGTGCCTGATATTGTTTCCCCTAAGAACTATGTCTGAAACTTTTCTAGGAATATGTTTCACATAATTACCCTTTTGCATGCATGCAAGAATTCCCACAAAAACCAGTAAATCAGCAATACCTGTGGGTACAAAATGTATTTCACATCTCCACATTTTCATGCTGTGAGAAAAGCTCAGTTTCCACCTGTTTGCACAGCAGTAGGAAGCCAGGCCCTGGTCATCTGAGCCATCCTGTGGGGCTCCAGATGCAAACATGATGTGGTCACTCAGCAGCCAGGCACTGCCCCACCCCCAGGTCAGTGTCCTGGGGCACGCAGCTAACTGGGCACAGTGTCACCTTCTGCCAGGGGATGGAGCAGGAATGTGACTGCCAACAGGAGCAGCAGAAACGGTGGAGATCAACCCTCCAGTGCCTGGCTGTGCCTTTGGTGTGAGAATTAAACTGATTAGCAGCTTGGGAACACAGTTCCATGTTCTCCCAGGCAGCTTGCAATAAGCACCATGATCCCACTCTGAGCTTCTTGCATAGATCAAACAGGAAAAAGGAACAAATACAGAAGAGCAGGAGCTAAGATTCACCATTAAACATCCTCACTTCTGACCCAAACAGGAAGCAAGTTACCACCTTGATTTTGGCAACAGCATGTGTTTGCAGGCTGGTCCACAGAGAAAAACATTTCTCCTTCCCCTTCAAAAAACCACCTGTTTGGGAGATAAGGAGCAGAAAAGATATTAGCATATCATTATTATGCAAACAGAAGGCATTTGGGTGTCTGGATTAGGAGACAATGCAAGAAAGCATTTGGATAGAATCGCAGAATCCCTCATGTTGGAAAAGACCTTTAAGATCATCAGGAGAAACCACCAACCCAGCACCGCCATCCTGTTCACCATTAAACCATGACCGCAGGTAACATACCCACATGATTTTTTAACACCTCCAGGGATGGTGATTCCTCCACTTCCCTGGGAAGTCTATTCCAATATTCTACATCCCTTTCTGTGAAGAAATTTTTCCTGCTACCCAATCTAAACCTCCCTGAGTACAACTTGAGGCCATCTCTTCTCATCCTGTCACTTGTTACCTGTGACAAGAGACCAACACCCACATCATCACAACCTCCTTTCAGGCAGTTGTAGAGAATGATGAGGTCTCCCCTCAGCCTTCTTTTCTCCAGGCTAAATAGCCCTCATTTCCATAAAACAAAATAGGGAACAATGAGGAAAAATTCGTTCTGGTAGAAGGTGGGTCATTCTTGTGTAAATATATGGATATTCTGATATAATAAGATGAAGGTTTAGTACCATTGTTCATAGGCAAAATATATTTTCATTTGTCCATAAACCACAAGCCAAACTACAGCAAAGACCCCTGCTTGCCTGGAAGCTGACCAAATACATTGCTCCTGAAGTAGCACAGTACATCAATAATATTCCTCCAAGCCTTTTATTTTTCACTTGGCAGTAATTACTTTATTTATTCCACATCACCATTTCATCTTTGTAAAGACGCATGGAGACCCAAAATAAGCTCCTACTTTATCACAACATTTAAGCACATATTGAACTTAAGTACCAGTAAGCTCAGCAGGGATGTTCACATGCTCAAATCACCCTTGGGTTCTCTGAATTCAGACAAGCACCATTATCCCTGGGAACAAGAGCACTACCTCACCTGTCCATCACAGCCTAGAGGAATGATTCTGTCTGGCCCCGTCACCAGGAGCATGGGGCAAAAACCAAAACACCCTCACTGGGGAGGAAAATGACTCTTTCTTCAACAGAAACTACTGCAGCTCTGATACTACACAGCAAACAGCAGGAACATTTGGTTATAACATTAAATGATGCTGTTACAAGTGCCTAGGGCTGTGGGAAAGAAATGCTGGAGCACAAATGCTTAAAGGGAGTAAAGGAGCAAAGGAACTGCCATAATGGAAAATATAATTCCATACTTTCTCTCCAAAAACAGGTACCACAAATGAATATGTAAAACATCCTGGCCTGGGCAATTAAATGGCAGCCTAACTACAATGAAAATCTCAGTGTTCAAAGGCTGGTTTCTATTTAAATCAAAAGAGGTTCTCTCTCTTTTATTTTTAAAACTCTTGACCGCTGCCTGGCCACATTCTTCTGTGCTACACAAATGAAAAGGGAGTCCCATATTAGGTAAAAAGAAAAAAAAAAAGTCAGAGACAAAAGTAGTGCCTATACTATAATAAAAGAGCTGATGAAGAATAATCTGCCTCAAAGTTCATGCTAAGCAGGGGCAAGAACCACATGATGTTGACAACAGGTACTTTAAACCTCAGGTCAAGGATAGTTGCTCTATGCCCTGTCAATACACTGTTAACCATGATTGATTTGGTCCAGTGACAGATAATCTATTATGAACTCATACTTCAACCCCACTAAATCAAAGATGGTTTGTCTAGCAGAACAAAATGACACAACATAGAAGAAAGCACAGGAACAAAGTAGTAGTTTTCTTTTCACCCAACATTCTCTGGTGACAAAAGGCAACAAACACATAGAACAGGTCTAGCAAGACACAAATGCTTAATTTCTAGAAGATGTAGAAGAGGAAAAGGAGAACATTGTAATTTAAAAAATATACACTGATGAAAGAAAAGCCATAGAAGTTCTAGCAAAATGTCAGAGAGAGTTGCAAATTGCCTACACATAAAGAAAAATTAGGGAAAGAAAACCTGCCCCTGGAGTTAAGCTGTGTGGTGTTATCTAAAACTTTGTTACCTAAAACTTTGTGGTGGAGGAACAGAACCGGGCTCACCATTTCTCATCACCTTCAGTGCAATTGGGGAAACCAAACTGGATTCTCTCCAAGTATCAAATGGCATAGTTAAAATGCTTCTATTGCCTGGCATAGACTTACAGTTTCCCCCTTATTCTCCCTCCTGGTCTTTCCTTATTTAATGTGGATATCTGCCTAGAGACAAGATGTCTGGGAACAACATCTTCCTACGTGTATCCCAACACTGATATCCCAAAGCTAAGGACTGCCGAGTGTCCACTGCCTGCACAACCCACCAGTCTGCATGAAAATGGAGTGCATTCATCCTCTTTTATTATTCACTCTTAATATCCTGACATTCTCAGCATCAGGAGCCTGTATTGGTAAGAGGCAACAGATTTCTGTGAAACAAATGAACTCCATTCCTCTGTCACCCAGACACCCTTTGTTGGTCACAGGGACTGAAAAGAAATTGACCCATCCCATATAAAGAATTAGCAGAGGATGTAAGTAACCTAGGCAGTGGAAGACAGGTGCTCTCTGCACATACAGAGCTTGAAGCTGAACGTGGAATGCTCTGCTGATTGGCACCCACACTCCACACCCATCCCTTTCCATATGGATTCTAAACCAGCAGCTGGTTACCCTGAGCTGGATAAAGGTGTGACAGGCAAAACCCCACAGGGCTGTGCAGACACCTGCAGGGTGTGATTACAGCACAGCCCCAGAGCAGAAGTGCTGCACAGACTCTCCAGCTGGCTCTGCCACTCCAAGGCTAGAGGGATGTGCTGCTGTGGGAGCTGAGCTGTCCTTTGCACACCAACCAGTGCCTTTCACAGCTGCACAAAGGCATCTGGGCATGTGCTGAAGCACTTGATTGCTATGCAGGGGTGTAAAGGGTTACTAAATAAAATCTCCCCCTCAGGGTCTTTTCTTTTGGAGGTCTACATGGTGTGGGCCAAAACTAATTTTCTCCCCTAACCACATCTAGCAAGAAAAGCTCAGCCTTACACAGAGGCTGTGTAATATTTGACAAGGACAAAAAGACTTGGAGAACAGTGAAATATTAACCTGGAGATAGTGTTCATGCCCCTTACCATTTAAAATAGGATAGAAATAAGTGGGTCAGCTCTCATCACAGAGTAAATAAATAATATTTTACATTCTATTGGACAAGTACAGTATACATTTTCAATGCAAAGTCATTTTACCAAAGCCAAGTAGCCTGCAGATATTTTCATGTTTCCTCAGGTTTATTATTTCCTTCCATTACATTATACAGACATAGACTTTTCTTTAATTAAAGTAAGTATATTACAGCTGTGTATAAGTTTTCTTCTCAAGCTTTGCAAAGTGTTGTCAAAGCACAGAAGAAGAAAGCCCACCATAGCAGTGATGATGACCTATTTCACTTCTGTGCAGCCAGCAGAATCAAATTTGCTTTAGCTTTAAATGCACTGCCAATTTGAAAAATTTAACACAAGCTTTTTTCCTTCTAATAATAGAGACCATTAATAAGTAACATTTACAGTTCCTTCCAGCCTTTACAGCATCTCCAATATGCAAACCCTGATACTTTTGCAAAGGCTGAACTCCAGAAGACCTCCCAAGAGGCACAAGGATCAGACCTTCATATCATAAGAACTCACCCTGATACCTCCAGGGGTTTAGGGAAACCATTTCAGCTTAACCTGGCTGAGGAACTGGCTCACAGCTTTAAAAGGTGTTTATTTTCCTACTCTGACTGACACTGCAGGCCAACTAATCTAAGTATTTATCCCATTCTATGCATCACTGAATTAAACTTAATAATACTGAATTTACAGACAAAGAGTAAGGAAACTATGTGCTTGCTCCAGGTTGCACAAGAAGTCAGGACCAGGGCAGAAATAAAAATTTGCATTTCTGACAATAAGTCCTGTATCTGACCAAGAAGCCATCCCATCCTCTATTTAAAAACAAATCACATGTAAGTGTGACCACAGAGGGGACACATGTTCAGCTGGCACAAGTGGGCACAGCTCTTTTGCTCAGCTGTGCTCTGTTTCAGTAGCTCATCTGATCCAGAGTTTATGTACGTGAAAACTGACTAAACACACGAGAAACAGAAAACTTAAACACATGCAAGGTGTTTATATGGTCAATCTAGAATTTATCTCATTACCAATGAAGCTCTCCCCCCAAAACACTTAAATTCAAACCATTTAATGCTAATTAAAGTAGCTGTTTTTAAAGCAGCCTATCTCCCCTCAAGCAGTTAAATTAGGCTTATGAAAAGAACATCAGATGACGCACTCATTTCTTATTACCAGAAGAAGAGTGACTTCCTTGGCTGGATGATTTTTAAAGAAATCACATGGTGGTGATATAATTTCCCCCTGGTTAATAACTTTGGTGTGCCTGAGAGGCAAAGGGAGAGAAGAAAGATCTCATTACACCAAACAAAGAGCAATTTGAGAATACCTACTGTCAACTTCAGCAAGTCAAAACAGTTTAGCCATATATATTCACACATGTTCAGTTCACTAGAAACTACATTGAAGCGCAGATCATGCTTGACTCAATGGAGAGCAATCCTCAGACACAAATTGCAGACCGTTTCCTGTAACAGGCAGAGAAAAGAGAAAACATATTAAGAAAACGGAGTGTTTGAATATCTTGTAAATAGAGAATGTCTGCCTGAGCAATCTGCCTTGCAATCAGTCCTTAAGCCCCAAAGGCATAAACTTGTTCTGTATTTGCTGACTATGACAGAGCCATACCCTACCCTAAATGCATCATTTTTAGAAAAGGCTCACATCAAATGCATGTGGGGTTGTTTTCTTTCGGGGGG